>JAKUCM010004903.1:0-38278 GCA_023374145.1 Lepidium sativum
AATGATTGCGTGGAATAATTAAAACGAATGTATATGCTTTGGCGATTCCTTATAGATCCAATTTAAACCATTATGGGCAATACAGAAACTCCAACTTGCTATTATTATTATTTTTCTTTTCATTTTGATACTCACTTTACAATAAGCAATTCATCTACGTTGAATATATATATATATATATGAAAGCAACAGATCGACGAGTATGTGTCAAGCAACTAGTATTTGATTACTGCAGGTTGAAGAAATAGCCAAATTCCCAAATAGGAAATAATAGTTGATTAAATGAATTATAGTATTTGATTATATTAAAGAAAGACATTCATATCATGCATACTAATCATACTTTCTTACAACCATAACAAAGAACAGATAGATAAAATAATGTTTGTATAAATTTACAAGTATCAAATAAATGTATTGACTACCAAATGATTAAATATACAATTTTATCGTTACATATACAATTTTATCGTTACATATACTTTTGGTAAAATATATCTTTGTGCATTAATATATTTACTTCTACAATATATTATCTATTCAAGTTTGATTTCATGTAACTGAATTCCCACGAAATAGAGTTTGATTTATAGATCAAATTGTATCAATTCAATTATTATTAAAAAATTTATTAAAAGGCATATAAAAGACTACAATCTATAAAATTTGATTTTTTTGTCAACAAATAATCATTAGATCGACAACGATCCGATCTATAGCCTAAATTCTTCAATTAGATAGGATTTGAACTCACCATCTGGTGTCTATCTAAATAAGAGACAAACCAATTGATATACTTATCTTTTAGCAATAGAGTTTGATTTATAGACCGAATTTTACCTATTCAATTACTATTTAAAAAGGAAATTAATAGAAGGCATATAAAAGACTATAATTTATTTTACTTTGTCATCTAAAACTCTTATCTAAAGTATAGAAAACAAAGTATGAAGGCATCATCATCTGTCACTATAACACGACGTGGAAAAAGTTAATGCATTTGAAGGTATAATAACTACTATCTTAATAAAAGAATCTTTCACGATCTACTCAAAAATGCATCTGAAGGTATATTAACTACATATTATAAACGTTTTTTTGATTAAACCAAATGTATTTTAATTAAATGTTTGAAAAACGAAAAATAAATCACCAAATACTTCTAATATCATTTTAATTTCTGATGGTATTCTACATAATATTTTATAATATGGTAAAAGCAATTACGAAAAATGCTATCCTTTTATTATGTAAAAGGTGGTCTAATGCATTACAAGGGTCAAAGAGGGGTTTTTGGTTCGAACATCTTGTCGGTAAAATGTGGGAAAAGATCGGAAAAGTTGTGAAGGATAAATGAGGTGGATTTGAGGCTCGAGTTAGTGATAACCGAGACCTCCGAGAGATGGATGCGATGCGATAAGGAAAATGGGAAAGGATTGGTCGAGAGACGACACGTGAGTGGTGGCTCTACTCACGATTCGGTCTAACTTAGCCGTCGGGAACCCGGTTCAACGGCGGCTAAGGTTTTCGGTGCGAGTCTCACGCAACGAGAGAGAAAAACAGATTTTCATTCAAAAGAGGCTAACCTCAAAATAAATGCACAAGGGTCCCTTTTATAGGAAAATGCAAAAAGAAGGAAGCCCTAAACACGTGGGCATAAAAGACGCGGAAGGATAAAGATCCGTACACAATAACGGCTAGAAATGCCTAACGGCTAGAAATAAAAGGATAGAGAAGCCTGCGTCACTCGGGGTTGGGCGCCCATGCGCTAAGTGCCCTGACCTCGTTAAAACCTCCCTTGGGAAACCACTTGGGACAAAACCAAGGTGAGGAAAAAGAGTGCCCAGCTTCCTTAACGACTTAGGATCTTCACCTCGAGATGGTGAAGATCGTTCGGATAACCTCCTTCGGGTCGCGGTTGGGCTGGTCGTATGACCGAGTGTCATACGACTCTAGGAACTTGTTCACGTACATGTTGCACTTTGTTTGCGTATTCCGGGCAGCCTTCTTGGACCTAGTGGTAATCCCTAGGTCAATGGTCGGTACTCGGATTGGTCATTGTGTTCTGCGGCTGGGTCCTTTGTCTATTTCATTGTCCGCGTTCGGTCCGATAGGTCGGGACTCATCATCCCCTCCCTCTTGAGAATGTTATGACCTCAGAACGTCATAGTCATCACCTACATCAAACGGTACCAAGTCAGCAACATTAAAAGATGTTGAGGTCCGATACAAACCAGGGAGTTCGAGGCGGTAGGCGTTGTCGTTGATCTTCTCGATGACTTGGAAAGGACCGTCTCCCTTTGGGTCGAGCTTGTCCTTTCGGTACTAGGGAAATCGTTTCGGCCTTAGATGTAACCACACCCAATCGCCTGGCTTTGTGGGCATATTGTTCCGTCCGTCTTTCCAAGTTTTTTCGAACTTCAGCATGTAATTTTTTGATCAACTCGGCTTTTGTTTTCCCGTCTTGGCATTCGATCTCATTAGATGGTATAGGCAGTAGGTCCATAGGCATTAGAGGTCTAAACCCGTAAGCGACCTCGAAAGGAGACTTCTTGGTCACAGAGTGAACCGACTGGTTGCATGCAAACTCCATAAGCGGGAGTAACTCGAGCCAAGTCCCTTGATTGCTTGCGACTGTAGTTCGGATTAGGGCTCCAATGGTTCGGTTCACAACTTCTGTTTGGTCGTCGGTCTGTTGGTGGCACGCCGTGGAATACAGAAGCTTAGTTCCCATCTTCCTCCATAGAGTCCGCCAAAAATGCCAGAGGAACTTTGGGTCGCGGTCCGACACTATGCCCCGAATTCTGGATCCGTCTCGTATGCTCCCTTGATTCCTTCAAAGCCTAGGACTCTTGCTTCCATGGTCGTTATTAAGGCATGTCTCCTTGATAAAACATCGGCCGCTATATTCTTTTTTCCCTTCTTGTATTTGATGACATAAGGAAATGCCTCAATGAACTCTAGCCACTTGGCGTGCCTCTTCTTGAGATTAGTCTGGCCACAGAGATGTTTTAAAGTTTCATGATTCGTGTGAATCACGAATTCCCGAGGCAGGAGGTAATGTTGCCAAGTCTCCATGGCTCGGACCAAGGCCTAAAGTTCCTTGTCGTAGGTTGGATAATTCAGAGTAGGGCCATGAAGCTTTTAACTAAAATAGGCCATGGGTTTGCCTCCTTGGGTTAGGACAGCTCTGATTCCGATGCCGGACGCGTCACACTCCACTTCAAAGGTCTTCTCGAAATTAGGTAGGACGAGAAGTGGGGCTTGGGTTAATCTCTTCTTGAGTTCCCTGAAGGAGTTTTCTTGTGTTGGCCCCCATATGAACTCTTCACTCTTCTTAGTTATGGCTGTAAGGGTCACGGCCACTGTGCTAAAGTCCTTAATGAACCGCCGGTAAAAACTGGTCAGGCCGTGAAAGCTTCTTACTTGGCTCACAGTTGTTGGGGTGGCCCACTCCTCGATAGCATTTATCTTCTCTTGATCTACTCGGAGCCCCTGCGCACTTACAACAAACCCTAGAAAAACCAATTCATTAGTACCAAAGACACACTTCTTGAAGTTAGCGTAAAGCTTTTCTTCTCGAAGTGTTGTCAAAACAGAATGAAGATGCATCAAATGATTCTCAAGGTCGCGACTGTATATAAGAATATCATCGAAATAAACCACCACAAATTTATTAATAAAGGCTCAGAGTACGTGGTTCATTAAACGCATGAAGGTGGATGAGGCGTTGGACAGGCCGAACGACATGACTAGCCACTCGTAGAGGCCTTGCTTGGTTTTGAAGGCTGTCTTCCATTCATCACTTTCCTTCATTCTCACTTGATGGTATCCGCTCTTGAGGTCGATCTTGGTGAAGATACTCACCCCATCAAGTTCATCTAGCATATCATCCAGCCGTGGAATGGGGGTGTCTATATTTCACGGTGATGTTGTTGACGGCTCGGCAATCAACACACATCCTCCACGACCCATCCTTCTTGGGTACCAAAAGAACCGGAACGACACAAGGGCTGAGGCTCTCACGCACATACCCTTGTTTCATAAGGTCCCTGAATTGCTTCTCCAACTCTTTGGCCTCGGTGGGGTTGACCCTATAAGCAGCTCGATTGGGAAGTTGGGCTCCCGGTATGAGTTCTATCTGATGCTCGATTCCTCGGATTGGGGGTAAGCCGTGGGGTAATTCTTCGGGAAAGACATCCTGAAACCGGCTTATGAGTTCTTTGATAGCTTTCGGGATGAATGCGTCTTCACTATCTATAGACAACAATTCTTTAAAGACCATTAGTAAAACATGCCAAGAGGAATCTCTAAAAGACCTCCTAACATCCCCAACATTAATTAAAAGATTCGTTTTAAGGTCTGAATCCTTAGTCATGTTTGATTGTAACTCATTAACTTGAGCGGTGTTAACGGCTTAATGCACATGCGTCTTTTATCATGAATGAAGTGATATTGGTTTGTGTGGCCACACTGGGATGTTTTCTTGTCAAATTGCCAAGGCCTACCCAACAGAAGGTGGCTGGCTTGCATCGGCACGACATCACATACGACTTGGTCCTTATATGGCCCCACATTAAATGTAACCGAAACTTGTTCGGAAACATTAATCATCAACTTATTGTTCAACCACTTAAGTCTATAGGGTTTTGGGTGGGGTGTGGTTGTGAGAGAGAGTTTCTTGACCATGTAGGAGCTCGCGACATTAGTACATGAGCCCCGTCAATGATCAAGCCACACACCTTCCCGCTTACCATGCATCGAGTGTGGAAGATATTGTCGCGTTGATTGGACTCCTCTGGCGTTACGTTGACACTGAGGACGCGGTGGATCATAAGGAGCTCTCCGACTTCTGGTTCGGCAATAGTCTCTTCGTCCTCGACCTCTCCGGAAGGATCTTGTGGGTCGTCGGCCTCGTCTTGGGATTCATAGTCCCCTGCAGCTGTGAGGGTCATATTCCGCTGGTTTAGGCAGTCTCGAGCATAGTGACCACGTCCTCGGCACTTGAAACACTCGATGTCCCTAGTTCTCGCATTGGTGGGTTGAGGGGCGCGACTCGAGTTGCGGATTGGTGTTGGCCGGCTTTTGGCTTCTCAATTTCGCGGTTGATTCCTTGGGAGGAGGACGCGTTCGGGGTCTAGCTCGGAAGTCCCTGTCCACGGGTCCGAGGGGTGCTAGCATTCTTCCTTTTAATTTGTTGCTCCATTTGGACGGCTAGGTGCAACATTTCTTCGAAGCCGCTGTAGATTTGGCGTTCAACCTTCCTAGTGATTCTCTCATTCATGCCATCTAGAAACTGAGCCATTAGTGCTTCTTCGGTCTCTTCGAGTTGCAACCGATTCCTTAAATGTTCGAACTCTTCAAAGTATTCTTCAACACTTTTTGTTCCTTGGGTGATCCTCCTAAAACACCTTTGCAAGTCGCGGCTGTAGTACTGTGGAATATAGCGTCGCCTCATGAGAGCCTTCATGGCGGCCCAATTGGATATGGGACGCTCATAGTTCCTCCTTTGATCATCTACGTCCCGATCCCACCATGTGAGGGCGTGATCCGTGAGTTGGGCTGCGGCAAAGGTAGCTTGACGTTGATCCGGGTATTAGTAGCATGAGAAGATTTTGTCCATGCGGCCTTCCCATTGTAGGTAAGCTTCCGGGTCGACCTTGCCCGCAAAGGTGGGCACGGTCAGTTTGTAAGATGGTCCGAGTTGATTTGGACCCATGGGTCGATATTCATCTCGTCGGGGTAGTCTTTGCCTCGGGTAATCAGGGTCCTCCTCAGTGGAATAGTCTTCCACTTGGCCTTGATAAGGTTGATGTCCGGGAGGAGGCGGAACTCGCGGTTCGCGGTGTGGGGGCACCCACAGGGCGACTGGTCGAGTGATCTTGAGGCGGTTGAGGCGCTCATCGATTTGTCCTAGCTGAGCCTCGATCTGCATGAGGACAGCTCCAAGCTCGGGTGGGGGAGGCGGGACCATTGGCGGATCTTGAGCAGCCATGGTATGGATCGTTGTACGGATTCTGGTGTAGCGGAAAAGTTGTACGGACGTCGTACGGATTCCGGTGTACCGGAAAGTTTGAAAATCAACGGAGGGTCGCCTGAAAGAGGAAGTACGGACGGTGGAGTACGGACGGTGGCCGAGCCGTACAAGTCCGGGACAGTGGCTGTACGGGTTGCGGGTTGCGCGTCCTACCTGTGGAAAGAAGACACGTGGTAAGTGGATAAGATGGAATCGTTTTTGAAAAAGAAAAAAGGTGACAGCTGATGATTGGAGAGAGAAGACAGTCAATGATTGGTCAAAAGTTAAAGTGGTCAATAATTGGAGAGAGAAAATGGAAAAGCCGCCAACGACCGAGTTAGGCGACAAACGAGTACGAAGTCGCCGGCTCGCGAAGGGACACGTGATTTTCAAGGCCACCACTAACACGTTTTGACACCAAAAGCAACTATTTTTTCGATCTAACCACAAAAATTGACAGATGCAAAAGCGATTCGCAAGAACACAAAGAACGAAGCTCAAATTTCTCGGAATAATTTCGAAGGAAAAACCGAACGAGTGCGATTCAAAGCTATCGAAAGCAAAGAGACAAGACTTCAACTTTTCAAGCATAAATAGCAAAGAAAACACAAAGGAAACGACTTTTCACAGCAACAACGAAGAAGAAGAGAAAAATGCAAACTTTGAAACAAACCAAAACGTAAAAGAAGAAATAGAAGGGAAACACAACCGTGGGGATCTTCGGCTCTGATACCAAAACTGATGCGACACAAGGGTCAAGGAGGGGTTTTTGGTTCTGAACATCTTGTCGGTAAATGTGGGAAAAGATCGGAAAAGTCGTGAAGGATAAATGAGGTGGATTTGAGGCTCGAGTTAGTGATAATCGAGACCTCCGAGAGATGGATGCGATGCCATAAGGTAAATGGGAAAGGATGGATCGAGAGACGACACGTGAGTGGTGGCTTTACTCACGATTCGGTCTAACTTAGCCGTCGTGAACCCGGTTCAACGGCGGCTAAGGTTTTCGGTGCGAGTCTCACGCAACGAGAGAAAAAACAGATTTTCATTCAAAAGAGGCTAACCTCAAAATAAATGCACAAGGGTCCCCTTTTATAGGAAAGAGCAAAAAGAAGGAAACCCTAAACACCGTGGGCATAAAAGACGCGGAAGGATAAAGGTCCGTCCGTACACAATAACAGCTAGAAATTCCTAACGGCTAGAAATAAAGGATAGAGATGGCCGCGGTCACTCGGGGTTGCGCCGCCCATGCGCGCTAAGTGCCCTGACCTCGTTAACAACCTCCCTTGGGAAAACCACTTGGGACAAAACCAAGGTGAGGAAAAAGAGTGCCCAACTTCCTTAACGCTTAGGATCTTCACCTTGAGATGTGAAGATCGTCTTCGGATAACCTCCTTCGGGTCGCGGTTGGGCTAGGAACTCGGTCACGTACATGTTGCACTTTGTTTGCGTATTCCGGGCAGCCGTTTGGACCTAGTTGTGATCCATGGGTCAATGGTCGGTACTCGGATTGGTCCTTGTGTTCTGCGGCTGGGTCTTTCGTCTATTTCATTGTCCGCCGTTCGATCCGGTAGGTCGGGACTCATCATGGTCGGTAATTGTTAGTGTCCATACGAGTATATTCTAGAAACATGTCTTACATATATATATTGATGCGATGTATAACTCAATACAATTCGAATCATATATTAAAAGCATAGATAAGTTAAACAACAGATAATAAATGTCAATAATGAAGTGGTCGTCATGTTAAAGCTGTTCACATCATGGGATAGCAGAAATCTTCTTCAGGGTGTGTTTCACGTGGATGTTAGTTTCACCACAACTCAAACAACATATAGACAAAAACAGATTCATTGACTTATCATCACCATTTCATATTAAATACACTATATCTTTAAAAACTCGTGTTTCTTCATAGTTTGATTAAGAAAATTGTTTTTAAGATTTCATAGGTTAAGTCTGGGATTAGAGTAATTTAATATAAGGTCAAACTCCGAAACTCGATGCATTCACCAATAGACAGAAAACGTATACATCAAAAAGTAATCATTGACGTGACTTGATAAGTCCTTGAAGTGACTTGCATAAAAGAATCTGCCTGTACAAACAAAATAAGGTTCAGAAAATGAAGGACATTACTTGAAAGCGGGCCCAATTAACTACTACAATTTCATCTCTGAGATCATATACACATTATAGCCTTACATTTGTTTAAAACTTCTTGTTGTTGACTTTTCATTTTAAATAAAAAAAATAACAAATCGTCTAGATAGACAAGAATTAATAGGATTTACCATTCAAACTAGTAAACTACACCTTATTCAGAATTTTTTTTTTGTCAAATTCAAAATATTATTTGTGCTGTGAAAAGATCAAATGTAGTAGACAAAGAAAGAATCATTAAACAAGAAAAATTAAATTAAAAAAACGTTTAGCTAGGTATGAGTTGGGTTCAAATCTTATCATACTTTAATTTAAAGAATTTAAACTAGTTTTATTTTGATCAAAATAGTTAATTGTTAGACCATAAAAAATGTTATGATACTACTTACTTCCTTGCTTCCATGCCCAAAATGGACGAAACACAAAAGGCCCATAACAAAAGCAGTAATATTGGGCTCGGGCCTTTGAGAGTCAGATTTCAGTATCAGAGAAACATATTAAAACCTGTATTACAATTTGGATATTAGTACGTGAAGAATGAAACATGAGTATATTATCATTTATCTGAAATTTTTGACTTAGATAAAACAGGAACTGTGATGCGTAAGCTATAAGCAATAAACTAGCGAAAAAGGTACTATCAAGCATAAAAAGTTAGATTAGCTTTGTATTCATAAGCATCATTAGATGATATACTTAACTTATAATAACCCTAAATCCCTAATCATACTTCCCAACTTAAAAGTATAAATGATTTAAAATAAATGATAGTTTTCCACAAAGAATTATATTAGATAAATGAGTTGGCCATGACACGCGCATTCACGTCGTTTTTCAAATGATGGTGTATTCAGCTTCTCCATTGGGGAAGTGATTAGTACTAAACAAACGATTTAATAAGTAAAAATAGTTTCTTTTTCTTTTATTAAATACTCCAGCAGATGACACGTAGTTGGAAATAAAATGCTACCATTGATTTGACGTGGATAATAGAGAAGATATCAGAAATATATTACATAAAAATGTAACAACAGATTAGAAAATAAATTAAAAAATAAAGTGAGGAAGAAGCAGTGTTATAGTTGGCCCGACGCCGACTAGTCAGAGGTTACAATTTCATATTATAAAGAAGGTAGGGCCGACTCAAATCTTAGTGGATTGTTTTATAGTTTTATAGATTGTTTGTTGCTCGTCTTTGGATTTGAATGTAATAAATGGCTTTAATTGAAACATGCCCTACATGTTTAATGATTTGGTTATTTATTTATTTTGTTTATTATATAGCCAAATGACACAATTCTTTTGGCTGTAAGAGCCGAAATATCCGAAGACGAGTCCACACTCATTTCTAGAATCTAGATTTGTCATGTAAATTCATTAATGGAGGAAAGTTATATATTCGTAGTGAAGGAGTTAACTATGGAGAGCTCGTACTGTATTAAATAATGTGGCAATTATTAAGTGAAATTTCAAAACTAAATTGTGAAAAAAGTTTTTTTTATGTTTATGAATAAAATAACGTAATCATCGAGCATATATCATACTGTCTGTGAACCCATCTTAACTCATTCGTGTATTGTACTATAAATATGTTGTGAATAAAAATACAAATATGTAAATGTTCTGGAACATCAATTATGTGTGTTTATGATGAAAAACAAAATTGTTTGAGATGTTAACTGAAAATTAATTAAGCTTAATCACTGAAAAGTAAATGATAAAATTTACAATTTTTTATAATTTGTTTTTTTTCATAAAGTTGTTGACCTTTTTCGTTAATATGAGTCAAAGAATCAACATCGAAAACAAACTAAGTCACTATAAGCAAAATGCCACAATTCTATTTTTTTTTTTCAACGTTGGGCCACAAATGGGCCGTCCATTAACCAAATTCTTATAAATGCAAGCGGAGGGACTCGATCCCTGAATGTGTAAATGCGCATGCCTCTTATGGATTTACCACCTGTCACTAGGCTAAATGCCACTTGTAAGCAATTCTATTTATAAAACGAAAATAAATAGAGAAATTATATATAATAATGCTTATTTAAGAAAGTGTATTTCTTTGGTGAAAAGAAAGAGATCGAGCACTGGTCGGACTAGGTAAGTTTCAGCATAATCTAAGATTGGAAAATAAGGGCAGATTCATATAACTCACACTCAAACTTTTACAATTACATGATTTTCTACATTTAAATGATAGAAATGTAATTTTAAGGGTATCTAACGAAATTTTCTCTCATAATACATAACAAAGCGACTTCTCGTAGCCATTAAGTTTTCTTTTCCGATATTACAATAATATCAAACACAAAAGTATATTGGTTTTAGTGTTTATTCTATGGTTGCTGTGTCATTAAATTTAACATAGTGGTCGAGTTTTCATAAACACTATGTTATATTTTTATTTATAAAGTTTTGCGTGTTTTTAATTTTTTAATTTTGATATATAATATTTAATAACAAAATTAAATACACAAACGCTATCTAAAATTGGTGACGATAAAAGATTGATCAGGATACTCAAGAGAGTTTACGCAAATATGATTTTTATAGAACTTAGGAAACTTTTATAAAACTAAAAATTCTCATAAATTTTTAAATAATTTTTTTTATCAACTTTATACATGACTTTACATATTCTTACAAAGTATCACATACTCTTATGTACTCTAATATAATATTACTCTTTTATAATATAATATTGTATAATCTTATTAATATAATTTTCACTATTTTATAATTTGTTTTTTATATATTATTTTTAGATTTTGTATTTTTTAATTACTATTTCAGGTTTAAAATTTTTGTGAATAATTTTTTATTCATAGTTCCATTTTATATAATTTTAAAAATATATATATTATCACTGAAATATTTTTCATATAAACCAAAAATTTTAAAATTAACAAATCTATAAAAAAAAAACTTTAAAAAATTGTAAAATCACTTAAAATTTTTTTGTATCGATTAACACATACAATTTTAATAATTATAAACAAATTTTTTAAAATATCAATACAAATAACATACAATTTTAATAAATTTTCTAAAAAATCAAGATTAACATATTCTTTTAAAATAATTATAAATTTTTATAAATCATGAAACCAAAATTTCAGTACCAACAAAAATCCCAAATCGGTAGAAACCTAAAAATTTAGTTATTCCCTCATTCTCTATTCTCTCTTCTATTTTTTCAAATTCCTTTCTCTCCTACACTTTCTTCGTAAATGATATAGCACTTAAGACTTAAGGCATCAGGACTAAAGACAGATATAATTGAGGACTATTATGCAAATTCTAGACAATTGAGAACTACTGTGCAAATTCTCAATAACGTACACTTTAGGTTTAAAACAGAGAGAAAGAGAGTGCAACTTTTCATCATCGCTTTCATCTTGTGTTTTCTACTGTTTCTTTCCATTTCCAGAACTTAAGAATAGCTCATTGTTTCTCGGGGATTCCGTCTAGGAGATCCGGGGGTATCAGAGCTGGGCGTTCTTCGGAATCAATGGCGGAACAAAGACCTAACACACGCTCACAAGTCGCGCTGCAAGAAGGATCGACGTCAATGGCAGACGAGTTGACATCGAAACTTGAGAAGATGATTACGAATCAACGCGAGTTGGCTTTGAAGGAACAACACCGACAATTCGAAGAGCAGAAACGTTTATACGAAGAGCAAAGGAAACACAACGCCGAGGTAGATTTGAGACTGAATCATATGAGTGATAACATGGCAGAGGTTTTTAATGTGGTTCAGGAACTGCGAGAGGGGAATCTGAGCCTTAACTCCAGCTCTGCCAACGGAATCGGCCCCGAGATTGACAAGGATTCGCCGGGAATTAATAAACCGCCTCAGATGTCTGGGTTCATATAGTTAGATCTCCGGTGATAAGGTTACATGAAAAAATATCGGGATCACCATTAGGTCATCAAGCTTTTCAAGGAATAAATAATGCTTACAACAGCTTGTCTAGAATGGATAAAATCGAATTTCCCAGGTTTGATGGATTACGTTACAACGAATGGTTGTTCAAGGCAGAACAATTTTTCTCCATTGATGTTACACATGATGACCTTAAAGTTAAAATAGCTTCTGTCCATTTTGATGATGATGCATCACGTTTTCATCAGTCATTGATGCAATCAGGGTATGGGTATCTGCTCACTAACTGAGTTGGGTATAACATTCGTCTGAAAGAAAGGTTTGTTTTGATAGATGATGACCCAATCGCAGAAATGAAAAAGTTGTACGAGACAAATGGTATCGACGATTATCACCAGCAATTTGAAGCACTGAAAATTAGAGTTGATATATCGGTAGACCAACTTCTGAGTAATTACCTAGCAGGATTAAGACGTGATACCCAGATGCACGTTCATATGTTCTCTCCAAGAGACATTCACCACTGCTTGCTGCTGGGAAGATTGTGCGAATCTGCTCACCCTTATAAGGCTAGAGACGTGGGAAGTGATCTGGTGCGTAAAGGAGAGTCACCTTCAGTCCAACGAAAGAACATATTGGAAAAGAAACCAACAGAAGAATGGAAGGGGTATAGTAAGGATAAAGCTAAACCCGCCTTTGTACCATTTCTTTCAGAGGCAGAGATGGAGGAGAGGAGAAACAAAGGGTTATGCTATAGGTGTGATGAAAAATACACACCTGAGCATTACAGAACGACTCACCCAAGAAATAAACAACTCTACTGCTTAGAGTTTGATAGTGACAATGCAGAACAGGAAAGAGAAGAGGTGACAGAAGAAGAAGACAAAGAAGACTTGTCTCAAATGCCACAGATCTCTGTTAATGCTCTAACAGGTGTAACAGGTTATCAAACCATGATGGTTAAAGGGATTCAAGATAAGAAACCAATCTACATCCTATTAGATACAGGGTCAACGCATATTTTTTTGGATGCATAGATAGTGAGGAAATTGAGGTGTGAACTCAAAATGACATGAATGTCACATGCTTCAGTTGTAGGTGGAGGAAAGTTGGGAATTATTGGTAATGTAGACCAATTTGTGTGGAAGTTCCTCAACACGTCTTTTTGTGATGATTTTATGGTGGTAGATTTGGGGGGTTGTGATGCCGTTTTGGGTGTGCAGTGGTTGCAGAAGTTCGGACCACTTACATGGAATTTGACAACATTGGAATTAAGTTTCATGTATGAGAGAAAGAAAGTAGTGTTGAACGACATCAAGAAGGGGTATGTTCGTGAAGTTAAGGCTAAGAAACTAAGTGTTTATCAAGAACGAGGAACTCAGTTATCAATGATCAACATCTGTGAACACCCAGAATCCATCGAACAAGGAAGTCTATTCTCGGTACAAGCAGCTGACACTGAGACTCACCAAGAAGTAGAGTGTTTCTTAAAAGACTTCCAAGACATTTTTGAGGAACCACAGACTATACCACCATCAAGAGCAAACTTTGACCATACTATACCCTTGTTGGAAGGATCCAATCCAGTGAATCAGCGTCCCTACAGGTACAACTTACACCAAAAGAATGAGGTGGATAAGATAGTAGAAGAACTGTTAGCTAAGGGTACAATTCAAAACAGTAGTAGCCCCTATGCATCACCGGTCGTCTTAGTCAAGAAAAAGGATGGGACTTGGAGGCTTTGTGTCGACTATGGGAAGCTAAATGGTATGACGGTTAAGGATATGTTTCCCATTCCTTTAATAGAGGACTTGATGGATGAGTTAGGAGGTTCCATTATCTACTCTAAGATCGACCTAAGGGCCGGTTACCACCAAGTTAGAATGGCAGCTGCGGATATTCACAAGACGGATTTTAAAACACACACCGGGCATTATGAATACCTAGTGATGCCGTTCGGATTAACTAACGCACCAGCTACATTTCAAGAATTGATGAACTGGGTTTTCAAGGCTTATCTAAGGAAATTTGTGTTAGTTTTCTTCGATGACATACTCGTATACAGTTCTTCACGGGAAAGGCCTTGGGACCACTTGCGGCTAGTTTTCTGTCTCATGAAACAACATAATTTATATGCTAAAAGGAGTAAATGTGCGTTTGCTACAAGTAAGGTTGAATACTTGGGACACTATATCTCAAATGAAGGAGTATCAACTGACCCCAATAAGGTTCATGCAGTCAAAGAGTGGCCTATTCCAACAAGCTTGAAGCAACTCAGGGGGTTCTTGGGTTTAGCTGGTTACTACAGAAGGTTTGTCCGAGGGTTTGGGGTGATTGCTAAACCATTGACAACCTTGACAAAAAGACGCATTTGTTTGGAATGAAGAAGCAAAAAAAGCCTTTGAAATTTTGAAGAAAACATTATGTGAAGCCCAGTCTTAGCTCTACCACGTTTTGATCAGCCATTTGTTGTTGAAAAACTGACGCTTGCGGACAAGGGATAGGAGCAGTGTTGATGCAGAATGGTCATCTCTTGTCATATATCAGTAGACACCTCAAAGGTAAACAAGTGACACTCTCTATCTATGAAAAAGAGCTCTTAGTAGTGGTATTTGCAGTGCAGAAATGGCGACACTACTTGCTACCTCAACATTTTGTAATCAAAACCGATCAACGCAACCTTAAATACCTTCTGGAACAACGACTAAACACGCCTATACAGCAGCAATGGTTACCAAAAATGTTAGAGTTCGACTATGAAATCCAATATAAACAAGGGAAAGATAGCGTGGCAGCTGATGCGTTATCCCGAATAGAAGGCTCTGCAGTTTTGCATATGGCGATGTCAGTGCTAGAATGTGACATACTGACAGAGATTCAATCTTATTATAGTGAAGATCTGAATGTTGCAACCATTATAGAATCTCTTAAACAGAATGTGAACGCCAAGAAAGATTACACTTGGACGCATGATATATTAAGGAGGAAGAGTAAGAATGTCATACCACAGAATACTACCCTCCGTGAGAAAATTTTGGAGTGGCTGCATTGTGCGGGTACTAGTGGACATTCGGGAAGAGATGCCACTCATCAACGGGTTAAAGCTCTGTTTTATTGGAAGGGAATGACCAAGGACATCCAAGCTTACCTTCGCAGTTGTCAGGTCTGCCAGCATTGCAAGTATGATAATCAAGCTTACCCAAGGCTTCTCCAACCTCTTCCTATTCCTGAATCGGTATGGACAGATTTATCTATGGACTTCATAGACGGGCTTCTCTGTCGTTTGGCAAATCTGTCATCTTTGTAGTCGTTAACAGACTCTCTAAGGCTGCACATTTCATGGCTCTTACACACCCTTACTCGGCAATTACAGTAGCCCAGTCTTTCTTAGATAATGTGTTTAAGCTTCATGGTTGTCCTAGAACCATAGTCAGTGATCAGGATTCTGTGTTTTTGAGTGAGTTTTGGACCGAACTGTTCTCCCTACAAGGTGTTCAACTCCAATACTCAAGTGCCTATCATCCTCAAAGCGACGGTCAGACAGAAGTGGTAAATAGAGGTCTTGAAACTTACCTACGCTGCATGACAAGCGATCTTCCTCATCTTTGGAGTAAATGGCTGCCCCTAGCAGAGTATTGGTACAACTCTACACACCACACATCGATCAACATGTCTCCTTTTGAAGCTGTGTATGGTCAGGCCCCTCCCATACACTTTCCCTATCTACCAGGTGAATCTAAAGTGGCAGTAGTAGCACACAACCTTCAAGAACGCGAGAGTATGCTGTTAATCTTGAAATTCCATCTGCTCCGAGCCCAGCACCGTATGAAAGTGTTCGCGGATCAGCATAGGACAGAACAAACCTTCGAGGTGGGCGAGTTTGTGTACGTCAAGTTGCAACCATACAGACAACAGTCAGTGGTGCTTCGTGGTAATCAAAAGCTGGCACCAAAATACTTTGGTCCGTACAAGATTCTGGACAAATGTGGACACGTTTCTTACAAATTAGACTTACCATCTTCTTATCTTGTCCATCCGGTATTCCATGTTTCACAACTCAAGGTTCTAGTCGGTAATGTTCCTACTTCCACACAACTACCTACATTGGTTCATGATGTTTTAGTGAAGGAACCCGAGAAGATTTTGGAACACAAAATGGTCAAACGCCAAGGCAGGGCTACTACTATGATTCTTGTTAAATGGAGTCACTTACCGGAGGAAGAAGCCACTTGGGAAATACTCTTCTTATTGACCAAGAAGTTTCCAGACTTTAAACCTTGAGGTCAAGGTTCTTTTACACAGGGGGGATTTGATATAGCACTTAAGACTTAAGGCATCAAGACTAAAGACAGAGATAATTGAGGACTATTATGCAAATTCTAGACAATTGAGGACTACTGTGCAAATTCTCAATAACGTACACTTTCAGTTTAAAACAGAGAAAAAGAGAGTGCAACTTTTCATCATCGTTTTCATCTTGTGTTTTCTACTGTTTCTTTCCATTTCCGGAACTTAAGAATAGCTCATTGTTTCTCGGGGATCTCCTAGACGGAATACCCGAGAAACAATGAGCTATTATTAAGTTCTGGAAATGGAAAGAAACAGTAAAAAACACAAGATGAAAACGATGATGAAAAGTTGCACTCTCTTTCTCTCTGTTTTAAACCGAAAGTGTACGTTATTAAGAATTTGCACAGTAGTATTCAATTATCTAGAATTTGCATAAAAGTCCTCAATTATCTCTGTCTTTAGTCCTGATGCCTTGAGTCTTAAGTGCTATATCAGTAAATCTCTTATCATTTCGCATCTGTGTTTTTTCTTTGAGACTTTTCCATCTTAAAATAAATCACACTTTCGATTTGAAATCCAGACGCTCTAGCACAAAATCATCTTCCTGCGACTCTCGATTTTGGATACAAACACCTTCATGAATCCGAACCTCGCAACCTCATAATTCCGTCGAAGATCTGATTTTCCTTCTTCGAAGAGTTAGAAGCGTCAGAATATCTTATTTTCCTTCTTCGAAGCGTCAGAAGGTGGAGGAGACAACTTACGATGAAGACTACAACAATGTTTCCTTATTTGATTCTTATTAGCACGATAAGATAATGGAACTCTTCAACCAAGAGATTAGTAAGAGACACGTTTCGGGATTTTCTCGACTTTTATTTATTCAATTGTCAGATTGTTTTGATTTATTTAATCGAGAGAGATTTGCAGGGTTTTGAAATGGATTTTTCAAAGTTTAGATACACTTTTGGCTGGAAACAATTAGATATTGACGATAGTCCAATTAGATCTTAATTGATTGTGCTTATTTGTTAGTCATAGCTATTTCTGAGACTTTAATTTATAGTTCATGTTTCTTTGATTTCTTAGGCTTTAAACTTTAGAGTATCTATGTTAGATTTTTTTATATGCTCCGTTTTATTTATTTGGCTCAAGAACAACTTTCATTTTCAACATTTAAGGTTTCACCATGTGAATGTTTCTCTTTGAGTAGAACTGTGAATAGAAGATTTGGTGCCTGGTAGGTGTTCGTTGAAATTCCTTTGAGAAACGAAGTGGTAAAGAAAAACCTGTGTCTCGTGGTATTAAGTCTTCCTTAGTTATTTAATTTCAAAATTAGACTTTATTCGTTTGTTTGTTGTTTATTCAGGAAGCTGATGTTTGTTTACCTTGACCTATTCATGTGAACTATGTTTTCATGTAAAGTAGATTCATGTGGATGTATTGTTTATGACTTAGCTGAATGACGAGTTTGCGTTGAAAAACCGCTTATGTGATATAATCCAGAGGCATAGATAAAAAAGATTACTTATTGAACATGGTTTTTTCTCTGGCGTTTATACTTGATATATCATGTTCATTTGTTTTCTTGGTGAATGAGATGCATCGGTCTGATAGCTATTAGAGATCCATCTTTTCATAATTATGCTAGGTGAGTAATTGTTGAAACTTTAGTCGTGTTCTTTTACTGCTATCTATTATAGTCACAAGGACTCTCATTGCTGGTAAACAAATTATTATACTTTTTTTCATAGTCACAAGGCCTCTCATATTTTTGTCTGATTCCAATAGTATCATCAAGCAGTCCAATGGTAGAGACGAACAAGGGAAGAAAGTCTTTAGGAAGGTCAGAGACATTCAAGATTTTTATGTCGAGTTTTCTGTTAACATTTATCTTAATATTGTTGAATAGTTTTTTTGTTAATGATAGGAGGTAGAACAACTTACTATATTTAGTATGATAGAAGATTTCTTTGTAAATTATTATTATTATTATTATTATTGATATTGTTTTTGTATATTTAAATTAATGTTTTTGGTGCAAATAGCATCTAACCTTGTGACATGCGGTAAGTCTACTTAAGACAGCATATTTGCAAAACCCAGGATCCAGTCCTCCGACCTACATTATGTAGGAATTTGGCTATTAGACCGGTCAATTGTGGCCCAATATAATATGATGTTGACAAAAAAAAATTAATACTTTTGGAATTCAAAATTTGAAAATTAAAATATAAAATTTAAAACGCGACCAAAATATTAAAATTGTTGTTATTTTAATGCAAAACAAAGGGTATTATATAATTTCTAATTGCATGTCAAAATGTACTACAATATATGATATTATGATAGCAATAGCAGTACAAAAAAAATGTTATTTAAAGTGATTGGCAAATTACGACAGCTGCAAACATAAGACCATCTCCAAAGGATGGTATCTTGAATTGAAGTTTTTAATATCACGATATTAATATTTTAACAACTTTTTTACTTTTTATTTACATTTTATTTTCTTAAAAAAATTAGTTCAATTAGATTAGTACATGTGTACTTTGGGTATCAAAAAATTAGAAGATGAGTCTCTTGTTTAAGAGATTTAAGAACCCTTTATCTTTTCTCTCCCCTACTTTTCTATTTTTTGTTTTTTGTTTTTATAATCTTAAGAACCTCAAGTGAGCACTCCCATTGGAGGTGCTCTAATATTTTTTAATCATGCTATTATATATTTTGATAGCGTTTTTCAGACGTTAAAAAAACTCATTTTTTCTGTAGTGCGATGTCGTCTACCGTTGAGAGTGGGCCTTTTTGGATCCTCTTCTGCTTTGCCTCTCTCTAGACCTCCTTCTCTCTCTTTTTCTCCCGCTGGTGATTGGATAAACGCATCTCATCGTTCATCCAAATTAATTTCTATCTTTGCTTTAAATTTAATGCATTCTGATGACACGGTTTCTGTTCAGTCTTTTTTTTGTTTTTCTCTGGATTCTCCTCCTCTTTGGTCTGATTTTGTGTTGGTCATTTCATTGGCGATGATCCACATGAGGGGGGGGGGGGGACGGTACATTCTACTGCTAATCAAATTTGGCAAAATTAGGGAGTCGATGATCCAGATCTCCCTCGAAACTATCAAAAAGAGCTAGATGTACGAGTTATTTGCCTCGAAAAATTTGATGGTGTGAACAGTTTAACAATCTAATTCCTCATCCAAAATAACTCGAATATTAATTTTCCCCTTGGTTGATTTGAGTTGGTTAAAACATTTTTGACCGATATTGAATCAGTGTCTCATGAGCGTATATTATATCAAAATCAAATTTGTTTACTCTTTAAGTGAACATTGAAGCATATATGTAAGTTAAAAAAAACGAATTGGGTTTTGGTATGGTATACACTCACGAGATACTGATCCAATATCGGTTAAATTGATTTAACCAACTCAAATCAACCGAGGAGGAAAATAATATTCGAGTTATTTTGGAGGAGGAATTAGATTGTTAAACTTCTCCCAAGGTCAAATTTGTTGAGGCAAAGAATTGAGTACATTTAACTCTTTTTGATAGTTTCGAGGGGAATTTGGATCGTTATCCCAAAATCAGGCCAAATGTTTGAAGATTGATATGAATTTTTTGTCCTCTACATTTGTACTATTTTGAAGTGTTATTGAAGGTGTTCGACAACGTGTCCTTCGTCGTAAGTTTTGGCACTTTGGCTATATTCTAATGGTGGTTTCTAAATGGACTCATGAGTCCTCTTTTAAGAATCCATATATTACATAAATTCCAATGTGGGTAGATTTTAAAGATGTTCCACGTAATCTGTTCTCCTACAAAGGGTTAAGTTTCTAAGTCTGTCACATTGGTGTCGCAGTCAAGTTTCATCCAAGAACTTAAAAATGCTTGATACTTGATGTTGCTAGAATTCTAATGTAGGTTAATCCTCAATCTTCTTTACTCAATATAATCCATGTGCCTATAGGTTGGTTCGCTGAAGCTAATATTCTAGTTTCTTTTCCTTAGTTGCATCCACGTTAAGATTGTTGCAACGAATGGGGACATTGCCAATAAGAACTGTCGTCTTGGTGATGCAGGTGTGCACAAAACCATTATTTCTCGTGACACTCGACCTTTAGTTATGATTTTGGTTACTCATGAGGTACAAGCTGGGAAACTAATTGATGGTGTAGCTACAAAACCAGTTTTGATTATATCTCCTACCACTACAAGAGAACATTTTTATAAGGACGTAAATTTACGACGTTTTGGAGACGTCGTAAATTAGAGACGTCTTCGCAACTTTTTTAACGTCAGTGCATTTCGTCATAAAAGTGTTTTAAGAGGACAACGAAAGATTTCGTTGTAACCTAGTTGGCATTTTACGACGCTTTGATAACACTTTGTCATTTACAATACAATTCATTGTTAATTAGTCCCTAACTTGCAACTTGTTTACGAGTATATCTTTTACAACGAGTTAAAATCAAAACTTAAAATTCAATACACACGTTTTTTGTGTTACATAATTGGTTATAAAAGAATTGTAATATTTATCGTAAAGACGTATTTGGTGTGGATAGCATAATGGGGCAAAGCATTACGGAATGCATCAAAAGCTATTTCATAGAAGCGACTCCTAATTGGAAATCAACACCGCACTACATTCGCATTACATTGTTCATGATTTTTGCGGTAATTAATTTTTTTGTTAAAATTAAAATTTATTTTTATTAAACCTATATACTTAATAAATATTAAATCCTAATAAATTTTTTTTACTAGCAATGTTGGAATTGAGACCTCTCCATCAACAAGACTGTCAGACATGAGTTCAACCAGAAAGCCATGAAACAACTTTGTAACACAGTTCCTGAATGGAAGAGCGATTGGGAGGTGAAGGGAGATGCTTGGAAACCCACATTTATGACCACCGCATGTTGGGAAGGGTTGAAGAATTAATAGGTAGTCCCGAACTCGGTAGAGAGAGCTGCTCAGTGTTCCGCATCACAGAAAACGATTGGTCCGGATGGGTTGTCAGTCGCTGTGCCTCACACTGCCACCGGCCAGATGCCTTTTGGCTGCGTAGCCATACAGATAGTAAGTGGTTTTTTTTATTAAATTTTTTGGTTCAATATTATTTAAACTAAATTACTATTAATTTAAAATTACATTTTGTAGGCCGAAAAAACTAGACAAATTCCTACGCTTCCCGATTTGTTTGCCACTACTCATAAGAATAAGTCCGGCGTCTTCATTGATCCTCGATGTGAGCGACTCCACAGTCAGGTTGAAGCTGCTGTTCATGAGTGTCAGACTCAGCTTTCGCAGGAATCCCCCGATGGTAATCCTGTGGAATTGAGTACTCCTGAAATCAATACAATTTATAAGCAAGTATTTAATTAAAAATTTAAATAATTTTTATTCTCTCACAAAATTTAGATACTTATTATTCTGTGACAAAACAGTTTTTCCAGATTGCTTCGACAAAAAAAGGACGGATTATTAGAATAGGATCTGCCCAAGATGTCCTGAGAGTCACATCTAACTAAATAAGGGAAAAATCGCTCCACAGTGAGTTGATGGTTTCTCGTGCAGAAAAAGCCGAGCTAAAACAAGCAACAGATCAGAAATTTGCTGCAATGGAGTCTATGATGGATATTTTGGTTGTGGGCAATCTCCATGCAACTCAAGCATTGCGGCATAGACGTCGGGACCTCGGGATCAGGCCTACTGAGAATGTCAAAGTCGATTTAAACCAACGAGTTACTGAAGATCAAGACGACCGTAGTACGAACATGTTCGACGCACTACTACGATAAATATTTTGTAAATTTTAATAATTTTGTAAACATATTTTAATATCAAATTTTATTTTAATTAATTCAATTCAAAAATTTATTAAATTACAAAATTTAAATGAATATTTTTAATTAAAAAATTTAAATAATTATTTGTCCCTAATTCGTTGGCAAAAATCGTAAATAAACATCCCTAATTAGCTGTAAAAGACATCGTCCTTAAGTAGTTGTAAAACATTTCGTCTTTAACTAGTTGTAAGAGTTTCGTCTTTAGTTAGTTGTAAAATGTTTCAATTTTCACTACAAGAAAACAGGCGTTTTGCGAGGGAAAATTGCGATGCCAAAACCCGCATCGTTAAAACGTAGCAAAAATGCGACGCCAAAAAAATGTCGCAGTTTGCGAGGCCGTTGCGATGCTTTTGCGACACTCTTGCGAGGACGCAAAATATGTCGCAAAAGCATCGCAAATCTGCGACGTGTTTGCAAGACAAAATTTCTATTGCAGGTTTGCGACATCTTTGCGTTGCTTTTGCGTGTGACTTTTGGGACATCACAAATCCGTAGCAGAATTTTGGTTTTTCCCTATAAATATCCCCACATGGGAGAATATTTTGACACCAAACAAGAAGTAATAAGAGAGAGAAACTAGTGAGAGAAAATATTATTCGACAAAAAAGTCCAAAAAATTATAAATCGTTAAAAATGACATCGGAACATGAAGTGTTCACTTTACGTTAATGAATGTATAATCAAAGGGATATGGAGACCAGAAAAGTGACGAAGGAGTTCTGAGATGGGCTGCGGGCATTTATAAATCAGGTGGCAAATAACCCACATACTCCAAATGACTGTAACATATTTTTTCCATTTATAAATTGTGGAAACAAGAATATTTGAATATCGATATGGTAAAAAAACACGTTTATAATAGAGGATTTACTCCAAACTATTATGTCTGGTTTTCACATGGGGAGGGGTATAGTTTGGGTGCTGGAAGTAGTAATATGGGTGGTCGTGGTAATGATCAAGCTAGTCAGGAATATGGTAATATCAACTATGGTGGTAGTATGTTTGAAAACTACACTCACCTACAAGGAAATATGTCTCATGGTATGGTTATAGATGCATATCATGAGAATTTTCCGGGAGTTGTTGAATATATTAGGGATGAACCTAACCCGGAAGCAAAACAATTTTATGATATGCTAGATGCTGCAAATCAACCCATCTATGAGGGATGTTGAGATGGTCTAAATAAACTGTCATTAGCATCTAGGTTGATGTCTATTAAAAGTGAAGGAAACATAAGTGAGAGAAGTATGAATCAATTTGCTGATGTGCTTAAAGAGTATTTGCCGGAAGATAATAATTCTGCTGAGAGTTATTATGAAATGTAGAAGGTGGTTGCAGGTCTGGGATTACCATCTGAAATGATTGATGTTTGTAGTGAAAATTGCATGATTTTCTAGAAAGATGATGATAACTTGCAGGAATGTCGTTTTTGTGGAAAGCCAAGATACTGTGCAACAAAGGGAAGGACGCGTATCCTATACAAACGTATGTGGTACCTTACAATCACTGATAGGTTGAAACAATTATATCAATCCGAGAGGACCTCATCTGCAATGAGATGGCATACACAACGTAAAGTAAATTATGGGGAGGTTACACATCTGTCAGATGCAAAGGCTTGAAAACATTTTCAAACGGTACATTCTGACTTCGCTAAAGAGTATATAATTGTATATCTAGGTTTATGTACTGATGGATTTAGCCCATTTGGTTTATCTGGTAGACAATATTCGCTATGGGCATGTCATATTGACACCGTATAATCTTCCACCAGATATGTGCATGCGAAGAGAATTTTTGTTTATGACTATTCTAGTGCCAGGTCCTACTCATCCGAAGCGTTCCCTCGATGTGTTCCTCCAACCTCTGATACACGAGCTTAAACAGTTATGGTATAGGGGTATTTGCACATTCGATTACTCGTAGAAGCAAAATTTCAACATGCGCGCTGTTTTGTTGTGGACAATAAGTAACTTCTCGCCGTATGGTATGTTATAAGGATGGACGACACATGGAAGGTTATCTTGTCCATATTGTATGGGTTGGTCAGATGCATTTCAATTAAAGCATGACAAGAAATCATGTTGGTTCGATTTTATAGCTTCGATATTGTTATTCATGATATTTATTTCATTCGATATCATATCGATTGTCATCGTCGGTTTCTGTCCATGCATCATCCATACAGAAAGAACAAGAAATTGTTCAAGAAAAACAAGGTTGTGCGTGTTCCTCCCCCAACACACATGTCAGGCAGTGAAATATTGGAGAAAATAGATCATTATGGTGCTCGCAAACTTGCAAGACCTTTGCGACATCTGGACCAAAGATGTCGCAATGGCCTAGCAAGTTTTTAAAATTTCATGTACCAACATCTATTCGAGGGACTTTAACGTTTTAAATTTTTTTCCCTTGCTACGCCTTTGTGAGATCTTGTGTCTGGACGTTGCAAGGGCGTCACACGTCGTGGAAACCCTAGGGGCGTCGCAAGGCTATCGCGTCCCTGCGAGAGCCTTGCAACGCTACTCTAAATTTAAGACGCGTTTCCTTTCTCTCGCGATTTCTTCTTCTCTCTTCTTTCTTGCCGTCTCTGCCTCGCCGCCTCTCCTTCTCTCTGCCTCGCCGCCCTTTCCACGTCTTCTCTCCTTCTCTACACCGTGCCGTCTCTCCTATCTCCTTTTCTCCTTCTCTCCTTCTCTCCTTCTCTCCGTGCCGCATCTCCTTCTTTACGCCTCTCCGCGTCTCCCACCAGCGCCGGCGATGTGCTACATCTCTCAAGGTACTATAGATTATGATTAAATGTAGGATTTGAATTGTAGATCTAAGATTTGAATTTTAGATCTAGGAATGGATTTTTTAGATTTAGGAATGAAATTTTAGATCTAGGATCTTAGAAGTCGGATTTCGTAATTAGGGAATTGCTAACGATTTTTTGAAAATTTTCCGAAATTTTGAAACAATTTTCGCATTTTTTTAAAACGTTTTTTCCTTTATAAATTAAATTTTGGATTTAAAAACGTTATTAAGAATTTTTAAAACGATTCTTTGATTTATAAATTAATTTCCACATTTACCAATGTTTTAAAAAAATAATTATGTAATTTTCAGATTTATTAAACATTATTATGATTTTATTACACGGTTTGGATTAAAAAACATTTCTTAAAATTTATTATATATTTTCCGGATTTAGTAAATGTTATTAAAAATTATCAACTTTTCGGATTTTATAACAGTTATTTTTCGGTTAAAGTTTTTAAAGTGACTTTCGAGTTAACATAACGTTAATTACACTACTTTAATACTGTTTATTCGTAATTTCATGTCTAGATCTCATAATCCTTACAGTCGTTATCTATCTGATGTCGGTGAGCTCCCCCCGACGACTCCTGAATCGGGTTCAAGATCTGTTCCCCCGACGCCTGGTGCTAGTTTCACCTCTCAGCCGGGGTGTTCACCAAGTGTTGATACTACTCATGCACCTCCCGCTGAGCCCCTAGTACCTGACACCAGGTGTTACTATGGGGATGACGGTCGAGGACATACTGTCAGATGCGGTCCACAAGTTTCTTCCTAATCTTCATCTGAACCGTCATCCGGGAACTTTGTGGTATTACTTTTAAATTTTAATTTAAATAATTTATACTTTTATTATTAGTGAATTTTAAATAAATTAAATTATTTTATGTAGGTTCGATGACGACGGGATTTTGCCAATGACTGTTCGAGAGATCTTTGAACGAGATTTCCATGAGGCCGCACGCTAATTTTAGCCAAACACCAATCCACATCATCGATAGATGGTTCCGAACGTTTGCGGTAAAAAAATTCAGTCTTTTACTTTACTACACCGTTTATTACATCCATTTAACTAAAATTTGTAATTTTTTTTTTGTAGCAACATTTTCACTAGGAGGTTGCCATTACCGGTCTAGTACGCAAAGAGTTTAAGGCGGTTTTGCGTAGACGGGATGAACGGTCAGGTGGGTCGTTGGAAGAGTAAGTGGAAGAAGAAAGGCAATGAGGCAATGCTGCAGTGGTTCAATGATTCAGTCTGAGAAGGCTTAATTCGGTACTGGGAGGATCCGAAGTCCCAGAAGAAAAGCGCAAGCTGTTGGGCAGCTCGGTTGTCTGATCCTATTGGGAGCGGTCCGCACAAGCATTGCTCGGGCAGAACTTCATTCAAAGCTCGAGCCCGCAAACTGGTAAATATTTTTACTAAAATTAACAAATTTTTTTAAATATATCGCCTTATTTTAATATTTCACAGCAAGAGGAATCAGGGGATACGCACCGTGATATCCTTAGTACTCTATACATCACCAAGCGGAACAAAGCCGAAGTTTTTGTTGACAAAAAAGGCGAGAAGCTGTACAACGACGTCAATGCAAAGTTGCAGGAATTGACTCAAGAATGTAGTGAAGAGAGCTCTGCATATGGGGGATTATCTACGGCGCAGAAGAACCAAATCTATTCTGAGGTAAAATAAATTTTATATTTTTCATTTACCTTCTATTTTAGCTAACTTAATCTAATTTTTGATTGTTTTTCTTTTATTAGATCGCTCCCCGTAAAAAAGGGAGATTATTTGGAACAGGTTCGCTCGGCTCGAGGATTGAACAGTGTATCTCAACTGAAGGAATTTCACAATCCTTAGCAGCAACAAGTGACCTGCGACAGATAGTCGATCGGCAGACCCAAGAGTTAGATCGGACTAACACTGAGCTTGCCAAAGCTAAGAAGAAAATCACGACCTACGACCGCTTGTGGTCTATACTGGCCAAGAAGCATCCAGAGCTAGCTGATGCGTTTGCGGAGACCAATGCCGAAGACGATGACACCGGATCCGGCTCGGGAAATTTAGACTGATGAGACGATTTTGATTTTTAAAAACCTTTTTGTAAACTTTTTAAATTTGATAAAAAAAAATTATTTTTTTAATTTCATTTTATAGGTTTTTAATTTTAGTTTTTTTTTATTTTAATAATTTCATAGGGCGTCGCAAGGTAGTCGCATATGGCGTCCTCACAAGGGAGTCGCAAACGGTGCCCTCGCAAGGGAGTCGCAGACGGCACCCTCACAAGGGAGTCGCAGACGGCGCCCTCGCAAGGGTGTCGCAGGTCTTGCTAGGCTTTTGCAATATCTCTTCTTGCAAGGCCTTTGCGACGTTTTTTGTCCATCGCAAGGTTTGCGACGTTTCTGCTAGGCAAATAAGTTTGCGACTTGCAAATTGCGACGTTTTGGTTACCGTCGCAAGAGCGTTTCTGTTTGTTTTTTGCCACAGTTTCGCGAGGCAATTTGCCATCGCAAAAGCCGAGTTTTCTTGTAGTGTTTAATTCGTTGTAAAACATTTCGACTCTAATTCGTTGTAAAAGATTTCGACTCTAATTAGTTGTTATTTAGGCGTTGTGAGTTAGTTGCTAAATTTACATCACCCTTACGACGTTTAATTTTAACATCGCCTTTACAACGCTGGCCATACATTACAACGTTTTTACGACGCCAAGTTTACGACGTTTTAACATCGAAATATGGAGTGTTAAAATTTACAACGTTTTCATAATGATTCTTGTCTTAGGACGAGCAGGATACGACTAAACATGTAGCGTCCCTAATTCGTTGTAAAGACAGTTAACAACGATTTTGTTCCACATAAAGATGCAGCCTCCCCTTCGGTTGTTAATGATCCTTCTTATGTACCTTTGCTCAACCTGGTCCTAGTGTTATATCAAAAAGAGTGCTCAATTGGTCATCTCGGATGGGAATGTCTCAGCAAGTTCAGTTGATTCAGAATGGCAAATAGTCTAGAGATCTCGGCGTTTTTTAGGCTCACCAACTCCTTTGGAGGTTCCACTGACGAATTCTGGTGTTGTATATACCTTGACGACTTCCTCCTAGTTTCAGGTTCTTAATGAGGTTCGTGAGGAATGTAAGATTCTATCGTCCGCCGCAAATTCAAAGGCTCCATTTAAGGACTAGACTCGTGACAAACCCAAGGATAATAAGAAGAAAACTCCCAAGCCTCTCATTGCTCGTATAAAAGATTTAAATTTGCATACTTGTTAGGTTGCAGCGAAAAAATTTCCTCTAGGAAACAATGATATCGTTTTTCTCGTGGAACATGTGTGGGTTCAATTAGCCACGCAAGCACGCCAGTGTGCATAGATGGGTAAATAAAGTTAAGCCATCTTTTGACATTTATTGTAGAAACAAGGATTCAAGAAGATAAATGCAACTTAGTCATGCATTCTTGTCTTCCTGGCTAGTCAGTTATATCAAACTATAATCATCATCGTTTTGGTTCATATTTGGGTATGCAGTTTCTCTTACTCTTATAGCTTCTAGTGCGCATCAAATAATGATTGGTGTTGAGGTTGTTACCACATGTGAACAGTTTGTATGCACATCCATTTATGCTTCAAATTTTGTAGCCGATAGGAAGATTCTTTGGAATGAATTAGTGGATATACATAACCTATATTCACACTATGGCGTGCCATGGATATTACTCGGAGATTTCAATGAGAATTTTTCTTCAATTGGGCATTCTAGAATGGCGGACTACACTTTTAACCAAATGGGTATGCAACATTTTTAGGATATGGTTCATCACTGTGATCTTACTGATTTATACTACTTTGGTCCGATCTTAACATGGTGGAATAAGTGTGAAAGGGAACTTGTGGCTAAGAAATTGATAGGGCACTCATAAATGGGGTTTGGCTGAGTACTCACCCTTATTATTTGCTACTTTTGAGATGAGAGGTGTTTATAATCATCTGCGTTGTCTGGTTCGTTTGGCTGTGACTCCCTTGGTAGTAGAAAACCTTTCCACTATTTTAGTTTCCTTACTTAGCACCATCTTTTCATACCTCGTATCCGTGAAGTTTGGGACAACTCACCAATACTATACAACTCAAGAGCAGCACTTTACATCTTTCACCAGAAGTTATAATATATAAAATATGTCTTAAGAGAAGTTAACCGCTCCCAGTATGGTAATCTTCCAAACCGCACCAAACATGCATATAAGGATCTCTGCTCTCCCCAGGAGCAAGCTTTGTTATGTCTTACTTCTACCTCCTTCCAGGTTGCAACAGAAGCTTCATTGCGATGACATCATTTAGTTCAACTTGAAGAGAAAATTTTTAATGCAAAAATCAAGAATTAAGTGGCGGGGGGCAAGTAACCACAACTTTGCGTATTTTCACCATATTATTCAATCTAGAACCAATCAGAATGCCATCAAAAGACTCCTGACTCTATGTGGTGTGATATTAATGGATTTGGAAGACATCAAGCATAAAGCAATTACTTATTTTACCAATTTCATCCAAGAGGAGCCAGTAAATGAAGCATCACAAGCCGTTACATGGCTATTAGATTTCTGCTACTCACCCTCTTCAGCTGTCACTCTTATATCTTTCGTGGAAGCTGAAGAAATCACGAAAGTTGTGTTTTCCATGCCTAAAGTGTCGGGACCAGATGGATTCCCCGTTGAGTTCTTCAAATCTGCTTCGTTGATACTAGGAAAGGATTTCATAGCTATGGTTCAATCCTTCTTTATCTTCGGTTTCCTACCCATTGGTGTAAATGCCACAATCCTTGCACTTGTCTTGAAGCACTCTTCAGCAGCTAGTATGTGCGACTATCGTCCAATAGCTTGCTGCAACCTTATCTACAAAGTAATCTCCAAACTACTAGCAAACCGCCTTTAAACTATTTTGCCAACAGTAGAGCCTAATCATAGTGCTTTTATCAAGAACCGTCTCCTCCTGGAAAATGTGTTGCTCGCTACGGAGTTGGTTAAGGATTACTATAAGCCCACTATCTCGACTATATATGTCATTAACTTCGATATTGTCAAGGCTTTTGATACCGTAAATTGGACGTTTATCAAGTTAGTGGTACATATAATCTGCTTAAAAGATGTAATAGTATTTTCGTCATTCGTTTTACATATTATCATAAGACAAACTCTTATATTGATTTTCTGCACGCAATTATGTAAGTCAATACATATTGTGTTTTATCTTTTGTTTCATGAGTTATTTACTTTCTCCGTATAGTCTGATGAATTATGATTCTTCTTGTATATTTAAGTTTCTTGTTTCAGTAAATTTTGTTTATTTCATTTTAGTATGAGCTAACGAATTAGTTTTCCTCTACAAATTTCTGCATATATCACTACCCAAAAAAGTTGTCGTTTTCTTTTCTCTTAAATCACAATATCGTAGTATTATGACATGAATATGGCTTCTTTAATATTATGTACGAAGATGTTCAAATCTTTTCACAAGAATTTTGGCTTTTTTTGGTGACTTACGAGGACTAGGATAATTATTGAAGACAAGTATAATAATAGTTGTTGTAAATATAATGAATGAACCGGTTCAAAAAATATAATGAATGATTTTAAAAATATCTAATCAAAAACTACAATTTTTTAAGATTGTATTTTGTAAAACAATAAATATATTATCAACAAATCAATAACATGATATTTTAGTTCAATAATAATATGGAATATTTTAGTAAAATTTGAGTAACATAAAATTTTTGTGGACTTTATAAAATCATGAATCCAATAATTTAAGACTTATAAAAGTTTTAAAAAAGCTTTTACAAATACATAAACTGATAGCTGATGACAAATAATCCACTGGTGTAAACACTTTACCAATCTTCAAAGTACAATGGTTCTATTTTTATTTGATACAAGTGGAAAATAGATTTTAGAGTGTAAACTTTGGTTATGAATCAGGACTTGTCGATTCAATTGTTGAAAAAAAAGAAAAAATACTTGACTAATAACACCAAACTTTAATAAAAAATTTAAGTCTAGATCCAACAACACTAGAATTCCAATAACATTTAAATATTTATAAATCTATTTATATGTATGAACCAATAACACATCCTAAATTATACCTTAAATTATATATGACATATTAAAAGTCTCATATAAATTAGATTATATTATGTTAAGTAATTCGTCGAGAATAAAATATAAACTTGGCCTTAACACATTTACTCAAAAGAGTTAAATACTGAACAATTCTGGCTAAAAATGACAGTAAACTAGGGGTGGAAAAATATTCGTTTTTGATCTGGTATTTGTTTCAATTTGATCCAAAAATTTTAGATATACGATAAAAGTTTAGAGCAAAATAAATAGCAAAATTTAATATATGTTAAAAATTAAGCAAATATCAAATATCATTTTTTAAAATACCAGATATATGCTCCGATTCGTATCTCAATAAATATATATTAACATCTTTATTATGTATGCTTATATTATAATATAAATAGTGGTGTGCATGTTTATATGGTTGAAGATGAATAAAATGTATCATATAATTAATTTTATTGGTTATATTATTTTTTTCTGTGTGATATGCTATGAATTTAGTTTTTGAAAATAGTTTGATTAACAGTTTTTAATCCTTAATTGTTAATTATATTTCCTTTTTTTAATTTATATTGAAAAATATTTATTTTGGGTTTACAAAATTATATTGGCATTGGTTTTTAATATATATATTTTTAAATATTTTTTTTGATTTTTCTGTATTATATATTTGTTAATTGTTTAAAAGGGATCGAAAAAAATTATTTGCGGTTATTTTTAAAAAATCAGATATTCGAGTTTTTTTGAATCAGAAATTTTTTATATCAAAGCAAATTAAAAAATTAGATATCTGGATAAAACGATACGGATCACGAACATTATAAAATTTCTAGGTATCTACTCAGTGTCTACCGTTATAGTAAACTATAAATGGTTACATTCAACTCTAGATGACAAAAACTACCCACAACATTAGATGTTCTCTTTTCGATCACACTATTAGAGCAACAATATCGCGAGTGTTTAGGTGATTTCTTAGGATTAGTGGGCTTAAAAATAAATAAAAAATTAATGTTAATGTTAGAAACGTTTCAAAATAAGGAACGTTTTGTGATATTAGAAACGCTCACATGGCAGCGTTTCGTTGGATGGAAAAAAGTGTACTACAAAAGTGTACTGCAGCAATTCGTATCCTTGCATATGGTTGTGCGGCTGATGCAGTTAACGAATATCTCCGGATTGGTGAAACCACTTCCTTGAAGTGCATGGAACATTTTGTTGACATAATCATTTTTGCTTTGGCGATGAGTACCTAAGAAAACCCACCGCAGAAGTTGAAGAATTGTCCTACCGCTTGGAAAGGGCAATATTCTCGTGGTTCCGGTAAACGACCCATCGTTTTAGAGGCAGTTGCTTCTCAAGGTCTTTGGATATGGCACGTTTTTTTTGGTCCTCCGGGAACTTTAAATGATATCAATATTCTTGATCGCTCTCCGGTTTTTGATGACATATTACAAGGCCGAGCACCGAAAGTGAGGTATGTGGTTAACAGGAACGAATATCGTTTGGGTTATTATCTCACTGACGGAATTTATCCAAAATGGGCATCATTTATCCAATCTATTTCACTTCCACAAACTGAAAAATAATCTTTATTTGCCACCCACCAAGAAGCTTGTCGTAAAGATGTCGAGCGTGCTTTTGGAGTTTTGCAAGCTCGGTTTGCCATTGTTAAAAATCCAGCTCTTATTTGGGATAAGGCAAAAATCGGAAAAATCATGGGAGCATGTATTATACTCCACAATATGATAGTAGAAAACGAACGACATATGTATACTCAGTTAGACGTCAACGAATTCATAGAGGCGGAATCTTCTGGACGTACAACGGTAGATTTCACTTTTTCTACTAATATGCCTTCAAATCTCGTTGATATGATGGCCAGTAGAACTCGAATTCGTGATCGAATTATCCATGAACAATTGAAAAATGATTTGGTCGAGCATATATGGACTAAATTTTCCACCAATTTTAGACTAAATTGTTTGTGTTTTATATTATTTATTGTATCTAAAAGTATGTTTTACAAATTTTAATTTGTATTATTAACTATGTTATCTAAAGTTATTTTTTATTTTTGAACCTATAAAAAATAAAATATTCTTTAAAAAATTCACTTAAGGAACTACCATTAATCTCTCTTAAAAACTCATATTCAATATACATTTCTTAACACAGTTTTTTCAAATATAATAATAAAATAATACTAAAAATCCATGTACAAAACTACTAATAATCTTGCTCTTATTGCCTTTAAAGTTTTAACTATTATTAACCTTTTGAAAAAATTGTAATTCATACTAAAGTTAGAAACTATTTTATCCTATGCTGGAAAATAGATATCGCTCAATCTAAAAATCCGATTGGTAATAGTGGTTTTGGCTGTCCAAAATAAAATACGTTATTCATAATTTTTTTTCAACAAATAAGTTTTAAGTAAAAAAAGCAAAACAAAAATTATGTGATTGACCAGATATAAGCAATACAGTTTTTATAAATAATATAATAATTAAATCTATAAAATCTAGCTTAAAAATTATTTATACAAAACAAAAAGATTCGTGACTGTTTTAGCGGCAGGATGCTTTTCACGTGTAACGCAAGGATTGGATAAAATATCCACTTTAAAAAATGTTTTTGTCACCGTTGCTTTCACCGGCCGATTTTAAAATCCCCCATTAGACGCGGACCTTAATGTAATAAACTTATAAAACTCTTCCGTTTCTCATTTTAGCTCTCATTTATCGCCGGGAAAAATCTCGCCGGAGAAAAAATGTCTGAAGAGTTCGCAATTCGAGTGGAGCAAGGTCTTACGCTCTCTAGAAGGATATACTATGGCAAAGGAATCGCTCCTCCCGTAGTCCCCGATCCTCCTTCATCGCCGGAGAATTTTCTCCCGACGGCGATTACAGCTTACGCTTCAATCACAGATCCAGTGGCTGTTGATAACCCTGATGTGCCTAGTTATCAGCCTTACGTTCACGCACGATGCGATCCTTCGGCTCTTGTGCCACTTCAGATGCTCGGAGTTGAGATGAGAGTAGATTGTTGGCTCGACACGGCGTTTGTCACCATCACCGGACGGTGGCGAGTTCACTGCGTTATGCCTAGCAAACGCTTTGACTGCTGTGTCGCTGTTCCAATGGGTGAGAAGGTATAAAATTTCACTACTTTCCAACAAATCCGACAAAAAAGGAGACTACTTAATCTGCTTTCTCTTTCTTTTCATTAATAGCATTTTAAAATTGCATAATTTCTCAGATATTTTTTCTGGGATAGTTGAAACACATTTGATTTTTGGCACACAGGGTTTACTTCTAAGTGCTGAGATTGATGTTTTGAACGATAAGAAATCTTACAAGACCAAACTAGTCACAGAGGATGAGACTTCTGACTTTGAAAATGTTCATAAAGACAAAGATTCACGTTTCCTCAAGTCTCATATCTATACTTTCAAGATCCCACATGTTTGCTTTCTTACCCTCTTTGTTCCACTTTTTTTTAGAGTTTATGCTTGGATTTTGTGATATAGAATGTCGAAAGGTTTTTGGAATGTTGTTAATTATAGGTTGATGGAGGATCAATCTTTTCGGTTAATGTGAATTGGTCTCAGAAATTGATTTACAGAGACGGCAAGTTTCATCTCAATGTACCTTATAAGTTCCCTGCATATGTAATTCCTGTTGGAAAAGAGATTATAAAACGAGAAAAGATTGTGTTAAACATAAACTCTTGTGTTAATGGGGGAGAAATAGCTTGTAGTTATACAAGCCATCCTTTAAAGGTATAAATTGTGTCAACAGCTTTTTTCTGTTTTCTTGAGATTGCTACTATTTAGTGTAATGCGTGATTATTATCATTATTAGGTGATTCACCGTGAAGCGAGTAAATTATGTTGTGAGTATGAAGCTGAAGTATCATCTTGGTCAAGGGTTGATTTCGATGTTTCATTTAATGTGAGCTTTCTTAATTTTCTAAAGCATTTTGTATTCTTTATCTTTCAGTTTAAATATAGCTTTGTTTTCTTTGTACAGGTTTCTTCTGGTGATCTGAGTGGTAATGTTTTGGTTAAATCTCCATCTCCGTGGGATTCAGATGACAGAGGGATGTTCTGTTTGTACCTTTTCCCTGGAACTACCAAACATAAGCAGGTCTGTTCTTACAAATATCAACTACTATGACCCTTGTGCTTACTGTTACATGATGAATGCAATGATATTATGTGCAGCTATTCAAACGAAGAGTTGTATTTGTGATCGACATAAGTGGAAGCATGAAATGGAAGCCGCTCGAAGATGTAAAGAAAGCATTGTTAGAGTGTTTGGCTAAGTTACAAGTGGAAGATGTTTTCAACATAATAGCCTTTAATGATGACGTTCTGGAATTTTCAACTTCAATGGAGTTTGCAACAGATGAAACTATCTCTGCTGTGACTGAATGGCTTGATAATAATTTAATTGCAAACGGTGGAACAAACATGTTACTTCCCCTCACACAGGTCCTTGTCTAAAAATCTCTGGGACTATCTGATCTCTTTATATCTTTTTAAGGCATAAGTCAAGACCTCTCAGACTCTTCATCTGTGTTTAGGCAATGAAACTGCTTGGAGGAAGCAATATTGGAGTTCCTCTTGTATACCTTGTCACCGATGGATCTGTTGAAAACGAGAGAGAGATATGTAATGCCGTGAAGGAATGTTGTAGCAGAAAGGGAAAATCGATTTCTCCTCGAATATCTACCTTTGGCATTGGTATTTAAAACAGTTCTCTGCTTCTGTTTGCTTGATCTCTCAGATAATAGAAAAATCTTGACTAGAAACTAATTGGCAGGTTCGTTTTGCAACCAATACTTCTTGCAAATGCTAGCGCGGATAGGGAATGGTTACTATGATGGCACGAACAACACAGGTAAATCGTTATTTCCTTTGGTTCGTTTCATTTTTATTTTTACTGATAGTACTAATTCAGAATAAAGAAACTAGTAACAGTTTTTGCTCTGTATTAACGATACACCTAGCCAGATTCATTCGAGCATCAGATGAGTAGACTCTTTGATGTAGCTTCTTCAACGATTGTTGCCAATACCACTTTCGATGCTCTTAAACTCCTACGCTCAGTCGAGGTAACTTACAACTTGATTAACAATAAGTTGTTAGATTTCTTTCTTGACTTTCTTGTCTTTCGCAGCTGTTTCCTTGTCAAGTTCCAGACATCACGCTCGGTCAACCATTGATCTTGTCTGGAAGATACAAAGGGGAATTCCAGATGAAGTTGAACTCAGAGGCACACTGGCTGATATGAGCTGTTTCACAATAGAGTTAACAGTGCAGAAGGCTAAGGACATCCCTCTAGACAAGGTTACTTAATTACTGTCATAAAAAACCATGAAACATAAGAACATAAAATAGCTCCTTAAGCTAACCTTTAAAAACAGGTTGTTGCGAGGAGACAAATAGATGAACTCACTGCTCGAGCTTGGTTTGAAGACAAGAAAGAGCTACAAGAGAAGGTGTTGTAGGAATTGTGATATGACACTGTTGGTCATGTTTCCCTTTTTAAACTAATTTCATCTTCTTTGGCTTGGTCAGGTCATGAGATTGAGTAAACAAACAGGGGTTCCAAGTGAACACACGCAAATGGTTTTATCAGGCAAGCAGGATGAGGAAGAGAAGACAATGGCGAGACCAATATCTATCAAAGAGATTTTACGGAACCCACCGTACCAAATCCACAAGCAGATGCGGATGAGCAACAGTGAGAAAACAAGTTTGCTTGGGAAACAAGGGTTTGGTTTCGGTAACGTGGCAGCCACGTTAAAGAACGTGCCGCCGTGGATGGAGGAGCCAAAGGAGGCAGAAGGGGCTGAAATTCTGATGAGAGCAGCGTCGGGAGTGATGGATAGAGTTTGCTGTATATGTTGTTTGCAGTGCATGTCGAGGATGAGTGATCAGTGCACCATAGTCTTCTCTCAGCTCTGTGCAGCATTGGCTTGTTTCCAGTGTATTGGTTGCTGTTTTGAGGTCTGTGGCTGTCTTGACCTCTAGTCATCAGAACATTGTAAGAGCCATAATAAGACTAAGGAGAGCATGTAAATTCAATAATGAGTTTGCTCTTACTTATAATGTGTAATGCTAATATCTGTTTGTGTAACTAGAGTTGTGATGTACGCCAAGCAAGAAATATAGGAGACTAATGTAATTGACTACTAATATACTATGTATGATGTATGGATTAATTACTAAAATCTAGCTTTTTCTTTTCACCAGAAGGAAGGGATCTGTCTACAAAAATGATATCATAACATAAGAAGTCTTGCACACTCACCGATAGTTTGCTTTCAAATTTAAAGGGCGTGGAACTAGAAGAAGAAAGAAAGACTTTAGGTCATCCCTCAAACTCGTGAAATCTTCAAAATAACTAGCTAAAGGTCACTCATCCGGCATTGGCATTATATTCGTAAACTCTTTTAAGTTATTTTTTGTGAAAGGTATATACATTTACCTTATAATCGGAAAAGCAGTACCAAGCTAGATCTGAAACAAATATGAATCTTGTCGAGTCTTCAGCAGAATTGTAAGCAAATTCAAATTTTCATGACTTTATTTGAGTTCATTTAGGTAGATGAAATATGATCGCTGCAAAACAATTCATGTAAAAATGTAGTGATAATAAAATTTATAAATCGTGGCTACTCATACATATATCCATACATATATGTATATAATAATTTGTGCAAAATTTATGCATATGCAATTATAATTTATGCAAAACTCGTGTATAAATTATGAAAAATTTGTGTTTATAAATTTATAGCATATAATTAATGCCTAAATAATAAATATTTCATAGATACAAATTTTCAATATATAATTCCAGAAAAATATTAGAAATTTTGTGCATATAAATCTAGATGATTAATTTTAGTTTTAGAGTTGTAATTAATGATAATGCATTGTATGTGAGTGATCTAATGTGGTTCTGTAACAAGGTGACGATTATCTTTATGCCCATGCATTTAAATATGTAAGTAAATCTCTTTATTTTCTTTAGAAATGAACCTTTCATATAATTATAATTATTAAATAATTAAATTAATAATTATTATAATTATATTAATATTATTATTATATAATATATAATATAT
>JAKUCM010004904.1:0-40665 GCA_023374145.1 Lepidium sativum
TAATGGAGAGAAAGGGGTTCTCGAGGTTAAGGATCAATGATTAGGGTATTCCTACGGATTCCAGACTTGTCTATCAACCTATTTAGGATTACCTCTAAGCATGGAATCACAAAGTAATCACAACCTTACAAAATCATAATAACACCCTAAAACAATCAATCTCTTGAGCCAAGCGATGCTATCTAACCTAAGCATGTTCAAGCGATTCCCCAAAACGCCTCTCGGGGGGGGGGGGGGGGGGGGGGGGGGGGGGGGGGGGGGGGGAATCACCAAGTAATCAGATTTCAATTGATCAGAAAGAAATAAGCATTAAGGACACTTTAAATTAAAGAGATGTAAAACTTTAATTAAACATAAACCAATCTGGAAATCCCTATGTTTTCCCCCTAATCTCACCCTCTCCTCCAAGAACCCTAATTTAACTTACTCAGAATTCATGAAGTAAAGCATAAAATCAGAATCGAAATCAATTGCATAAACTTAAAGATAAGAATTTGATATTGCTTTTAGAGGATCAAAAATTGATGGAAAATATGATATATTAAAAGTGGAACTTCTAATACAATTTATAGATCATCAAACATCTTCAAGTCTTAAAGAAAAAAGAAAATTACTTATAAAGTAAAAAGGAAAATTGCTTAAAGAGAACAAAGGAAAATTCCTTAGAAAGAGAAATAGAAAAATCCTTGAAGAGAAAAAAATGGAAACAGACTAAAAATGTTATTGGGCTTTCATAAGTGGGTATTGATGGGCCTTTTTCACAAAGAAGCCCAAGAAATCAACTCCGGCGAAAAAGTCAACATTCTGTTGTGAAGAATCACTCGACCAAGTGATGGTCCAGTGTCATGCTCGAGTGTCAGACTTCGAGTGCCAAATCTTCTAGATCACATCCTGAAGCTCAATTTTAGGCCAGCCGATTCCTCATGCTCGAATTTGATATTGCTTTTAGAGAATCAAAAATTGACGGAAATATGAATTATTAAAAGTGGAAATTCTACTACAATTTATAGATCAACAAACATCTTAAAGTCTTAAAGAAAAAAGGAAAATTACTTATAAAGTAAAAAGGAAAATTGCTTAAAGAGAAGAAATGGAAAATTCCTTAGAAAGAGAAATGGAAAATTTCTTGAAGAGAAGAAATGGAAAAAGACTAAAAAATGGTTATTGGGCTTGCATAAGTGAGTATTGATGGGCCTTTTTCACAAAGAAGCCCAAGAAATCAACTCCGGCGAAAAAAGTCAACATTCTGTTGTGAAGAATCACTCGACCAAGTGATGGTCGAGTGTCATGCTCGAGTGTCAGACTTCGAGTGCCAAATCTTCTAGATCACATTCTGAAGTTCAGTTTTAGGCCAGCCCGATTCCTCATTGGTCTTCTTGTAATCCGAAATACTCCATGATAAGCTCCAAAAAGTGCCTAAAAATACCTTTTATGTAATGTATGCAATGCCCAACACTAAGTATGCAAATTATGCCTAAAAGAACCTAAATAATTATAATAATGCAAGTATGAATGCAAAACATGCTAAATAATGCCCCTAAAAAGTGGTAAAATGCAGATATATCAACTCCCCCAAACTTAGTCTTTGTTTGCCCTGAAGCAAATATGCATAGAGCTAAGAAGGAGAGAGGTTGCTTACAATGGGAACATCTTACTTCAAACAAACAGCTTATCAAGATGAAAAACCGTAATCCACAAGTGAACCCTAATTCCTTTGTAAGAACCACATCCTACTTTTGCTCAAACTCGTACTTATTAGCTTCAGCTTTATCAATGAGACACGAAAAAGTACGGGTTTACGCACAGTCCTGGTTCACCTTAGGCATCGATGTATTAGCTTTATCAATGGGACGTGAAAAAGTACGGGTTTACGCACAGTCCCGGTCCATCTTAGGCAATATCAGAATGGTTTCATCGACGAACACAAGAAGGTACAGGTTTACGCACAGTCCCCGTTCATCTTAGAACAATATTATTTGAGCTGAGTTGTAAGAAGGATGATTCTATATTCATCTTATGCTTTTCTTTTTTACTTAGCTAGCTGAACCTAAGGAAGGATCTTATGCAATGTATCTCAAGCCCCTAATTTGGAAATTATGAATTTCGATTATGAGGCAACAAATCTGGTTCTTTTTTGAGACATAACCTAAGTATTGGTTTCAAAGGTCAATGATCTACCAATCAGTGTTCAAGAGGGAAAAAACACAAGTCCAAGAGTTCACTATGGTTACTAGCCAATCAACCTAGCAAGTCTGTCTATATTAGCAAGATGATTACCAAAACTCTAGACTCAATCCTATATGAATGCAATGCAGCTACATGAACACTCTGTTTTTGACTGATGCTTTTTTTTCTTTTTTTTTCAAATTTTTATGGGTTTTCTATGCCTTAGATGATATGCAATCAAAAAAAAATATGCTAACTGAAAATATTTTTGGTTTTTCTATGCCTTAGATGTAATGCGAATGATGAAATGCAAAGAATAAAAACTAAGAATCACAGAAAACAAAGTCAAATGTCCTCTAGAACCCTCCCTCAAACTTAAATCACACAGTCCCTTGTGTGTATAAAAGTCCGAAAGAGGATCCTAGACCAGCAAGTCAAGTGAAAATATGCAATGGTATATACAATGAAGGGACACTTTAAATTAAAGAGATCTAAAATTTTAATCAAACATAAACAAATCTGGAAATCCCTATGTTTTCCCCTAATCTCACCCTCTCCTCAAGAACCCTAATTTAACTTACTCAGAATTCATGAAGTAAAGCATAAAATCAGAATCGAAAATCAATTGTATAAACTTAAAGATAAGAATTTGATATTACTTTTAGAGGATCAAAAATTGATGGAAAATATGATATATTAAAAGTGGAACTTCTAATACAATTTATAGATCAACAAACATCTTAAAGTCTTAAAGAAAAAAAGGAAAATTACTTATAAAGTAAAAAGGAAAATTGCTTAAAGAGAAGAAAGGAAAATTCCTTAGAAAGAGAAATGGAAAATTCCTTGAAGAGAAAAAATGGAAAAAGACTAAAAATGTTATTGGGCTTGCATAAGTGGGTATTGATGGGCCTTTTTCACAAAGAAGCCCAAGAAATCAACTCCGGCGAAAAAGTCAACATTCTGTTGTGAAGAATCACTCGACCAAGTGATGGTCGAGTGTCATGCTTGAGTGTCAGACTTCGAGTGCCAAATCTTCTAGATCACATCCTGAAGCTCAATTTTAGGCTAGTCGATTCCTCATGCTCGAATTTGATATTGCTTTTAGAGGATCAAAAATTGATGGAAAATATGATATATTAAAAGTGGAAATTCTACTACAATTTATAGATCAACAAACATCTTAAAGTCTTAAAGAAAAAAAAGGGAAAATTACTTATAAAGTAAAAAGGAAAATTGCTTAAAGAGAAGAAAGGAAAATTCCTTAGAAAGAGAAATGGAAAATTTCTTGAAGAGAAAAAATGGAAAAAGACTAAAAATGTTATTGGGCTTGCATAAGTGGGTATTGATGGGCCTTTTTCACAAAGAAGCCCAAGAAATCAACTCCGGCGAAAAAAGTCAACATTCTGTTGTGAAGAATCACATCGACCAAGTGATGGTCGAGTGTCATGCTCGAGTGTCAGACTTCGAGTGCCAAATCTTCTAGATCACATTCTGAAGTTCAGTTTTAGGCCAGCCGATTCCTCATTGGTCTTCTTGTAATCCGAAATACTCCATGATAAGCTCCAAAAAGTGCCTAAAAATACCTTTTATGTAATGTATGCAATGCCCAACACTAAGTATGCAAATTATGCCTAAAAGAACCTAAAATAATTATAATAATGCAAGTATGAATGCAAAACATGCTAAATAATGCCCCTAAAAAGTGGTAAAATGCAGATATATCAACTCCCCCCAAACTTAGTCTTTGCTTGCCCTGAAGCAAATATGCATAGAGCTAAGAAGGAAGAGAGGTTGCTTACAATGGGAACATCTTACTTCAAACAACAGCTTATCAAGATGAAAAACCGTAATCCACAAGTGAACCCTAATTCCTTTGTAAGAACCACATCCTACTTTTGCTCAAACTCGTACTTATTAGCTTCAGCTTTATCAATGAGACACGAAAAAGTACGGGTTTACGCACAGTCCTGGTTCACCTTAGGCATCGATGTATTAGCTTTATCAATGGGACGTGAAAAAAGTACGGGTTTACGCACAGTCCCCGGTCCATCTTAGGCAATATCAGAATGGTTTCATCGACGAACACAAGAAGGTACAGGTTTACGCACAGTCCCCGTTCATCTTAGAACATATTATTTGAGCTGAGTTGTAAGAAGGATGATTCTATATTCATCTTATGCTTTTCTTTTTTACTTAGCTAGCTGAACCTAAGGAAGGATCTTATGCAATGTATCTCAAGCCCCTAATTTGGAAATTATGAATTCGATTATGAGGCAACAAATCTGGTTCTTTTTTGAGACATAACCTAAGTATTGGTTTCAAAGGTCAATGATCTACCAATCAGTGTTCAAGAGGGAAAAACACAAGTCCAAGAGTTCACTATGGTTACTAGCCAATCAACCTAGCAAGTCTGTCTATATTAGCAAGATGATTACCAAAACTCTAGACTCAATCCTATATGAATGCAATGCAGCTACATGAACACTCTGTTTTTGACTGATGCTTTTTTTTCATTTTTTTCAAATTATTATGGGTTTTCTATGCCTTAGACGATATGCAATAAAAAAAAATATGCTAACTGAAAATATTTTTGGTTTTTCTATGCCTTAGATGTAATGCGAATGATGAAATGCAAAGAATAAAAACTAAGAATCACAGAAAACCAAGTCAAATGTCCTCTAGAACCCTCCCCCAAACTTAAATCACATAGTCCCTTGTGTGTATAAAAGTCCGAAAGAGGATCCTAGACCAGCAAGTCAAGTGAAAACAGCTTCAGCACCACTTTTGCATCGTTTGTAGGAGATGCAATGGCTTTTACCCATTTGGAAACATAATACACAGCAACCAGAATGTAACTGTTTCCTAAAGATGGTGGTTTAAAAGTACCCATGAAATCGATTCTCCAGCAGTCAAACACTTCAATTTGTAAGATAGGATTCTAAGGCATTTCATTCCTTCTACTTATGCTACCCGTTCTTTGACAACAATCGCACCTGGATATGAACTCTTGACAATCCTTAAAGATCGATGGCCACCAAAATCCAGATTGGAGAATCTTTTGTGCTGTTTTGAATGCAGCAAAGTGTCCTCCATATGTGGATCCATGGCAGTGTTCTAATATTCCCTTAACTTCTTCTTCCGAAACACACCTTCTGAATAGTCCATCAGATCCTTGCTTGTAAAGAAAAGGTTCATCCCAGAAGTATTGTTTCACATTCCTAAAGAACTTCTTCTTTTGATGATGGTTCAGAGTTTTAGGTAGTTCTCCTGTCACCAAAAAGTTAACCAGATCAGCATACCACGACAAACAAGTCCCTACAAGCTTCGTACCAATTGAAAAACATCTCATTTGATCGTGTATCTGACACGCGACTAGGGTTTGGTCGAGTGTCGGATAGTAAAACTCAACAAATGTTCTTCCGGCATGTTATCGTCTATAGGAAGGGGTCCTTTCACCTGCATTCGTGAGAGATGATCTGCGACACAGTTTTCTATCCCAGGTTTGTCAACTATTTCCATGTCAAATTCCTGCAGCAGCAAAATCCACCTGAGTAGTCTAGGTTTGGCATCCTTCTTTTTCATCAAGTACCTTAGAGTTGCATGATCTGTATGCACAATAACTTTTGATCCAACCAAGTAGGATCTAAACTTCTCGAAGGCGAACACTACTGCAAGTAACTCTTTTTCTGTCGTGGCATACTTCACCTGGGCCTCATCGAGTGTCATGCTGGCATAGTAAATCACATTGATCTTCTTGTCCTTCTTTTGTCCCAGAACTGTTCCAACAACGTAATCACTAGCATCACACATTATCTCGAAAGGGATAGTCCAATCAGGAGCTTGGACAATAGGGGCTGTGACTAAGGATTCCTTAAGTTCCAAAAAGGCCTTAAGACAGTCTTCATCGAAAACGAAATCCGCCTCTTTGCAGAGGAGACGAGTTAGAGGTCTGGCAGTCTTAGAAAAATCTTTGGGAGGCTGCAGTTGCACCATGACTTCAATTTTAGCTTTATTAACCTCAATACCCTTTTCAGATATCTTATGACCCAGAACAATGCCTTCCTTTACCATGAAGTGGCATTTTTCCCAGTTAAGCACAAGGTCTGTCTCCACGCACCTAGATAAGACCCCACACAAATTTGACAAACAGGAGGAGAAGGCGGAGCCATAGACAGAGAAATAGTCCATAAATACCTCAACCATCTTGATAAACAGGTTTTGCGGTGTTTTCTCAAATACCAAACTGTCTATTTAATCAATTGCAGTACAGTATGGTGTCAATCCAATGGGAGAGTAACTAGCAATCAAGATATAATCTACTTATTATAATCTAAGCCAGATTTGGTTTTAGCGAGTGGTTATCTATCCTAAGTGACAACGAAATCTTAAAACAAAATGCTAAAAACGAAACAGAGCATTAAAAGTAAAGTAATTGCAAAACTAATAATCAAGTGCAACAAGAAATCTCAACTTAAAGCAGAGTATAAAAATCACGTAAATTCAATAGAAGAAAAAGGGGTTCTCGAGGATTAGGATCAATGATTAGGGTATTCTTAGGGGTTCTAAACTTATCTATCAACCTATTTAGATGACCTCTAAGCAAGGAATCACAAAGTAATCACATTCGCTCTAGCGCAATGGGACCTCTCCTAAAAGACAACCTGACTTGACTCTCGCCCAACGATTGGAAATTCAAGAGGCCTTAAGTATGGACCTTACAAAGCCTAATAACACCCTAGACAATCAATCTCTTGAGCTAGGAAGATGCTATCTTAATTTAAGCATGTTCAAGTGATCCCCAAACGCCTCTCGGGGGGGATTCACCAAGAGATCGAATTTCAATTGATCAGAAAGAAACAAGCATTAAGAACACTTAAACTAAAGAGATCTAAGACCTTAATTAAACATAAATAAATCTAGAAATCCCTAAGTTTTTCCCTAATCTCACCCTTTCCTCAAGAACCCTAGGCTAACTTACTCAGAATTCATGAAATAAAACATAGACTTAAAATCGAAATCTAATTGCATAAAACTTAAGACTAGAAAAATCGTAAATGCCTTTGTAAAATAAGAAACTCGAAAATTGCTAGAAAAGATTGTATATTGAAAGTAGAAATTCTAGTACAATTTATAGATCAAAAGATCTTAAAGAAAAAGGAAAAATACTTAAAGAGAAAAAGGGAAAAATTCCCTAGAAAGAAAAATGGGAATTTCCTTTTAAAAGTTAAAAGGAAATTTCCTTAAGAAAGAAAATAGAAAAAGAACTAAAAGATGATTGGGCTTGCACAAAGGGGCTTTTGATGGGCCTTTTTCGCAGAGAAGCCCAAAGATTCAATCTTCGTCCAAAGTCTTAGTTCTGGCCCGTAAAGTCACTCGACCAAGTGATGGTTGAGTGTCATGCTCGAGTGTCGGAGACTCGAGTGACAAATCTTCTAGTTTGCATCCTGAACTTCAACCTTAGGCCAGACGATTCCTCATAGGTCTTCTTGTAATCCGAAATACTTCGTGATAAGCTCCAAAAAGTACCTAAAAATCCCTCTTATGCAATGTATGCAATGCCCGACACTAATAATGTGATTTATGCTAAAAAGAACCTAAAAAAATGATAACAATGCAAGTATGAATGCAAAACATGCTAAATAATGGTCCTAAAATGTGGTAAAATGCAGACACATCAACTCCCCCAAACTTAGTCTTTGCTTGCCCTCAAGCAAATATGCATCGAACTAAGAAGGAAGAGAAGTTGCTAACAATGGGAACATCTTACTTAAACAAATGACTTGCCCAACTGAAAAACCGTAACCCACAAGTGAAACCTCATTCTTTTGTAAGAACCACAATTTACTTTCATCAAGGCTTAGCATCAAGACCGAATATTTCCTAACACTTAGTTGGTCTCTTAAGAAACTCAGATTCGAAACCTATTTCTTTCAAGTGCAGTCCGCAAGAGGGGCTATTGATCAAAGACCTTGGGATTCAACTTCCTCAAATTCAGCTAGTCATTAATGGTTTAAGCGTTTTCGATCACTTCTCAACTCCTTACTCGTTTTTATTGGCTTTAGCTTGATCAATGAAGCACGAAAAAGTACGGGTTTACGCACAGTCCCGGTTCACCTTAGGCATCGATGTATTAGCTTTATCAATGAAACGCGAAAAAGTACGGGTTTACGCACAGCCCCGGTTCATTTTAGGCGATATCAAAATGGTTTTATTGATGAACACCAGAAGGTACGGGTTTACGCACAATCCCCGTTCATCTTAGACCATATATTTGAGCCGAGTTTGAGAAGGATGATTCTAGCTGAACCTAAGGAAGGATCTTATGCAATGCATCTCAAGCCCCTAATTTGGAAAATAGAATTCGATTACGAGGTAACAAATCAGGTTCTTTTCGAGACACAACCTAAGTATCGGTTTCAAAGGTTAATGATCTATCAATCAGTGTTCAAGAGGGAAAAAACGCAAGTCTAAGACTTCACTATGGTTACTAGCCAATCAACCTAGCAAGTCTACCTATCTAGCAAGATGATTCCCGAAATTCTAGACTCAATCCTATATGAATGCAATGCAGCTACATGAACAATCTGTTTTTGACTTATGATTCCAGTAATCGGCTGCCACATTTCGCATGAGCTCCATGTAGTGGTCATTATGCCTTTGACGCTTGAGCTCAGCTTGCTCGAGCGTGTCCGTCGAGTGTTCGGAATGCTCGACTGATTGGTGCTCGAGCGGTTGGCTCGAGCTTGCTCCTGCTGCATCGAATGGTCTTCTGTATGAGAAGGCTGCGGGGTTTGCTGAGGAAAGTCGAGCTGGTGCGGGTTGGTGTTGCCTCTCACGATCCGTGGATATGGAGGCTCTTCTTGGGCGAATAGTTGGTGGTGGTGGTGGTCCGCTGTTCCTTTCTAGAGCTGCTACTCTCCTACTTAGATCATCGTTTTCTTGCCTTCTAGCTTCGTCGCTAGCAGTCAGCTTCTTCACCTTCTTCGTCAACCATTTGTTCATTTTCTGCAACAAGCCTATGTGCTTGTGTGCTTCTCGGATTGGTTCTCCTTGACGAGGTGGCATCGTGTATTCTTCAAAACAATATGCCTCGGGATCCACCTCATCGCTGTTTGTTGGAGATGAACTCTGCTGAGGGCCATTGGGATCGTACAAGGCTTCTGGGGGCAGATTGAAATCCGTGTTTTGCCCCATTCTTATTGTCGTGTACTCCCTATTTGGCAAGAGTAGAAAAGCGTTTGGTCTAAGTAACTGAAGAGTCTCTTCCTTGTATGCTCTTTGCGGATACTGCACAAACGTGGACAGCCCACAATTTTGCAACATGAGATCTACATCTCTTGTTATCCCCATTGCGGTCAGCGCTTCCTTGCATGGATAGCGGGTGCCTAGAAAATCCATCCTTCGCAGATCGCTTAGTGCTCTTGCTGAGTTATGTCTCTCCTTCATCTCCTTCTCTCTTTTTCCGGCAAGGATTATCTCTCTTGCTTCCGCCGCCTCTCTTTCGCCATATCCATCTTCACGGAGTGTTTCTGCAGCAAGGTCCGGGTCCAATTCGTCTTCATCCATGTATTCTCCTCTTTCTTCCGACTCATTCTCAGATTGTACTTCCATCCTCCTCTTCTCCTTTCTGTCGGGTTTTCTTGCGGCCATAGAAGACTCTCCTTGGGAAGGATTGCTTCTTGACCGAGCATTATTCTTGGCTCTAAGGCAGAGGAGGTTGGCTTTGTTAGATTTGCCGTCTGTCATGGTGAAAGTAGGTCGGAGGAAGAGCAAATTTTTGGACACTCGAACAAGACACTCGAGCAGAGGTGATCGAGTGTAGTAGATGAAAAAAAAGAGAGACGATTTGCTTCTGTAAAAGAGAGAACAAGAAGAGAGAAATGTTAGAGAGAGAATGTATTTCGTGTGAATGAAAGGAGAGAGGCTCCTCCTCCTTTTATAGAGGAGAAAAACAAGGGGGAGCCTTTTCAAATTCAAAATTTGAATTTAGATTAAATCAAATCTTTTTGAATTAAATGGAAAAGATATAGCATTAAAGAAAGATTTAACCCATTTTTCGGAGTAAATGTCTCCCCTTTCTCAGCTTTTGGCAGTTATAGGCTTTGGAGGCATGTGAATAGGCATGAAGGCGGGACGCTCGAGCCTGACACTCGAGCAGGTTTGGTCGAGTGTCAGTCTGCCAAAAGCTGGCTGATGCTCGAGTGGGACACTCGACCAGGCGTGGTCGAGTGTTGTCCCATCTTGTCGGTTTTGACCCCACTTGTCCCATGTGGGCCCCATTCTCCTGTAAAAGAGACCCAAAAAAAAACTTCCAAGTGCATGTAAGTCGAAATAGATGCAAGTAAAAATGAAAAATAGCAAATTTGTAAGGAAAATATGCGAAAAGGAAGAAATTGAATGTATATACAGAGGATACCTTTGGGATTGCCTCCCAACTGCGCTTGTTTATAGTCTCAAGCTCGACTTCCTCCTATTTATTGGAGAGGAGGTGGTTCATCGAGCAGAACCGAAGTTCCCTCGGGAATCGTGCTGTTGGCCAAGTAAGGTTTTACTCTATGACCGTTTACAGTGAATCCTTCCCCATTGCCATTGGCTAAAGTGACTGCTCCATAAGGTAAAACTTGCAGTACTTTGAACGGACCAGACCACTTTGATCGCAACTTTCCGGGAAATAGCTTGAGTCTTGAGTTAAAGAGAAGTACTTGATCACCAACTTTGATTGTTTTCCGCTGGATCTTTTTGTCGTGAGCTGCTTTTGTTCGATCCTGGTATGCTTTCGAGCTGTCATATGCTTCGAGTCTGATTTCTTCAAGCTCATGTAGGTCCATCTGCCTCTTTTCTTGTGCTGTCTTGATATCGAAGTTCAATAGTTTGGTTGCCCAAATTGACTTGTACTCTATCTCAACTGGTAAATGGCAGGATTTTCCATATAGCAATTGAAAAGGTGTGCGGCCAATAGGTGTTTTGAAAGCAGTCCTATAGGCCCAAAGAGTATCATCCAATTTGGCGGCCCAATCGCGTTTTGACAGCCCAAGTATCTTCATCAAAATCGATTTGATCTGTCTATTAGAGACTTCAACTTGTCCGCTGGTTTGAGGATGATAAGGAGTTGCCACTTTGTGTTTAACCCCATGTTTCTTAAGCAAATTCTCGAAAACCTTGTTGACAAAATGGGATCCTCCATTGCTAATCACAACTCTTGGCACATCAAATCTGGGAAATATAATGTGTTTGAAGAGCTTAAGTACCACCTTTGCATCGTTTGTAGGAGCTGCAATAGCTTCTACCCATTTAGAGACATAATCCACAACAACAAAAATGTAACTGTTTCCTAAAGAAGGAGGCTTAAATGGTCCCATGAAATTGATTCCCCAACAGTCAAACACTTCTATCTCCAAGATCGGATTATGCGGCATCTCATTCCTCTTGCTTATACTGCCCATTCTTTGGCAGCAATGACATCTGGATATGAACTCTTGGCAGTCTTTAAAAATCGATGGCCACCATAATCCGGATTGAAGGATTTTTTGTGCTGTTTTGAACGCAGCAAAGTGTCCTCCATAAGTAGATCCATGACAGTGTTCCAAACTTCCATTGACTTCCTCTTCTGATACACATCTTCTGAATAGTCCATCAGATCCTTGCTTGTAGAGATAAGGCTCATCCCAAAAATACTGCCTTACATCCCTGAAAAATTTCTTCCTTTGATGATAATTCAAGGTTTTAGGCAGTTCTCCTCCGACCAAATAGTTTACCAAGTCGGCATACCATGGTAAGCATGTTCCCACAAACTTTGATCCGATCGAAAAACGTCTTCTTTGTCTGTGGGTTCGACACTCGAGCAGGTGGTGCTCGAGTGTCATGGTCGAGTGTTCGGTGGAAAAACTCAACAGTTGCTCTTCAGGCATAGAATCATTCATTGGAAGGGTTTCTTCAACCTGTATCCTTGATAAGTGATCAGCAACACCGTTTTCAACCCCTGGTTTATCGACTATCTCCATGTCGAATTCTTGCAGCAACAAAATCCATCTAAGAAGTCTAGGCTTAGCATCCTTCTTTTTCATCAAGTATCTTAGAGCTGCATGATCAGTATGCACAATAACTTTTGATCCAACCAGATAGGACCGGAATTTCTCAAAGGCGAACACGACTGCGAGCAATTCCTTCTCTGTGGTGGCGTATTTTACTTGGGCTTCGGCTAGTGTTCTACTAGCATAGTAGATCACATTCTGTTTCTTATCTATCTTCTGTCCCAGAACTGCTCCAACAGCATAGTCACTAGCATCACACATTATCTCAAAAGGGAGATTCCAATCGGGTGCTTGGACTATTGGTGCTGTTATCAAGGCGTCTTTGAGTTCGAGAAAAGCCTTGAGGCATTCCTCGTCAAAGACGAAATCCGCCTCCTTGCAAAGGAGACGAGTCAAAGGTCTAGCAGTCTTCGAAAAGTCCTTGATGAATCGCCTATAGAATCCTGCATGTCCCAAGAAACTCCTAATGTCTTTGACAGTTTTCGGCGGCTGCAACTGAACCATAACTTCTATCTTAGCTTTGTCGACTTCAATGCCCCTTTCAGAAATCTTATGACCTAGAACGATCCCTTCTTTCACCATAAAGTGGCATTTCTCCCAATTAAGCACTAAATCCGTCTCAACGCACCTAGATAGAACCCTTCACAAGTTTGACAAACAAGAGGAGAAGGAAGAACCATAGACAGAGAAATCGTCCATGAACACTTCGACCATCTCCTCAATCAGATCCCAAAATATAGAAGTCATGCAACGTTGAAAAGTAGCAGGTGCATTACAAAGACCAAATGACATTCTCCTATATGCAAATGTACCATAAGGGCAAGTAAAGGTTGTTTTTTCCTGATCATTTGGATGTATAGGGATTTGGAAAAATCCACTATATCCATCAAGGAAACAATAATATGAATGATTAGCCAACCTTTCAAGCATTTGGTCGATGAATGGCAAAGGATAATGATCTTTTCTAGATGCAGAATTCAATTTTCTAAAATCAATGCACATTCTATGTCCTGTAATAGTTCTAGTTGGAATCAAATCATCATTTTCATTTCTAATGACAGTGACCCCTCCCTTTTTAGGCACACAATGCACAGGAGACACCCATTTACTATCAGAAATAGGATAAATTATATCAGCATCTAACAGTTTTAAAATTTCCTTTTTAACGACCTCCTTTAAATTCAGATTCAATCTCCTTTGAGGTACCCTGCTAGAATAAGATTCATTTTCAAGGTGAATTCTATGTGTGCATAAATCGGGAGAGATCCCTCTAATGTCAGACAGTGAGTATCCTAAAGTTTTTCTAAATCGTCTTAATTCAGAAAGCAATATGTTTAACTCATTATCACTCAATGCATTATTTACTATTACTGGATAAGTAGAGTTAGATCCAAGAAATGCGTACCTGAGCCCGGAGGGGAGTGGTTTGAGTTCCACTTTTGGTGATTTGAGCTCCGACCAGTCATCATCGATCTGATACTCGACCTTAGTGTGGTCGAGTGTTGAGGTCGAGTGTTGATTTCCAGAGGCTGAATCGGAATGCTTGAGCTCTGTTTGCTCGAGTGTTGAGGTCGAGTGTAATGTCTCGAACTATTTTTCACTTTTCAGTGATTTGCAAGAGTCCAACAAGCCTTTGTAGACCTCAGTTTCTTCGTATATGTATCCATCACAACCGTCTTTTATCAAAGCAGTACCAAGGTAGTCTTTTTCCATCAATTCTCCAAACAGGTCCTTTGAAAGATCATCTATTTCTTGTACCACGAACAGCTGACCCTCGATGGTCGGTTTTCTCATTATGTCACTGATGCTGAAAGTCATCTTAAAATATTTTCCAAGGTTGAGTTCGATTTCTCCTTTTGGCACATTGATCACAGCTCCTGCAGTGGCTAAGAAGGGCCTTCCAAACAGCAAGGGGTCCTTTGGTTCTTCTCCCATATCTAGAACAATGAAATCTGTGGGGATTTCTACTCCTCCAACCCGAACTGGTAAGTCTTCTAGAATTCCATGTGGAATCCTAACCGATCTGTCAGCTAGTACCAAGGATATCTTACAAGACTTGTATTTATCGAAACCTAATCTTTTGGCGACTGTTAGAGGCATTAGGCTGATTGATGCCCCTAAATCACACAAGCAACTCCTGAATGTGAGAGGTCCAAGCGAACATGGAATCGTGAATGTTCCTGGATCATCAAGCTTCTTAGGCACAAATTTTCTCTGTATAATAGCGCTGACCTCATGAGTTAGTACAATATCTAAGTAGTAATGCAGATGTCTCGCCAAACAGACGACCCTCGAACATGTTTACGCACATGTTTTGATCTCTGGTACTTAAATTTGAAGTCATAGTTTGGACTTTATTGAATTTTGTTACGGAGAGTGACATATTTTTCATTTGATTGAGTCTTCTGAGGAGATTTGGAGTTATTTTGGGAAGAATGAAAACTTTGAGATGGATGTAGAAAAAGAGAAGGAAGTGAATTGCGTCACGCGATTAAGGAAATATGGTTGTTGATTACTTTAACCATAATTTTCAGGGTCGACGATCCAGATCTCCCTCGGAAGTATTCAAAACTTCTAAATGTACCGAGATGTATTCCTAAATCAATTTACACATATGTGAGTATAAAAGATCAATTTCCCCCTAAAAGAATTTGCAAAATCAATTTCCCCCAAGTATTCTACCGTGTTTGAATACCGGTTCAATGTGCAAAAACCAAACGGTGTTATACCGACCCGCTTAACAAACCCTAATATCGAATTTCCAAGAGATGTTTACGTTCTGGAATTCGCCGAAAGGAAGTGGAGGAGAGGTGCGTCGATGAAGGAATCACAATTGTTCTTCGCTTGTGCTTCCCTCGGATCAACGATGATTTACGTTGTTGGAGGTCACGATGATAAGAAAAACACTTTATGCTCGGCGGAGATGTACGATGTTGAGAAAGACGAGTGGTCAATCATTCCCCCGATGAGTGAAGGAAGACGTACGATCTGATGCAGAAGTTTACAATCCATAAACAAATTCATGGTGAAAGTGAAGGCGTGGTGATGAAGATGACGACGAAGAAGAAAATTGAAAAATGAAATCAGTTGCAAATACCTTCTGCTTTCTCTCGTCGTCCATTTTCGCATGTTTTAATCTATGGTCCTCGATTACTTGTCCCTCCTACGAATTCGACAATATCCATAATCGAATCCGCACAAATCAAATCCAATTTTATGGATTTAGGGTTAGTGTTCTTAAGGTTTTGGGGATTTTGTTAACTGAATCGAAATAGGTCGAGGGGATGTCTAGTGGGTCTGTAATCAGGTCAAATTACGGTTTAATTGGCCAATTACGGTTTTCTTTACAAGACTCTAAACCAATTGGAGGGAAATTGATTTTGTAAGTTCTTTTAGGGGGAAATTGATCATTTATACTCACATATGTGTATATTGATTTAAGAATACTTCTGGGTACATTTAGAAGTTTTGAATACTTTCGTGGGGGATCTTTATCGTCGACCCTAATTTTCAAGAAATCATAGGCCTTTGGTAAAAAACTGCAACTGCGTGCTTGATATTGTCGATAGATGAAAACCTTCTTAAAAACAGAATGGGATGAAATTTGTACACAAGACAGCCACAAGAGTTATCTTTTATAAGGTGGTGGTTTGAATGCATTCAGGTAATCGATTAGGAAGATATGACGATTTTTCTCAAGATAGGTCATTCCACCGCGAATATTTGCATTTTTTTAGTTGGATCCGACCCGGTTTTGTCCTAGGTCGACCCAAATGATTTTAGGATTTTGTAACCCTATTTTCTATGGATAGTTTGGAGATAGATTATGTTAGGAGACTTTTATTTTCATGTGGACTTCAAGACCAAACAATCTATCAAGAGTTTCTTCTTAATCTTTTTTTTTCTGAATTTCTTTTTATTTTTTTTGGTTGAGCTGAAGATTTGATAGATCTAGCTTTTTATGTTTAGGGTGCTAAATTCATAATTTGAGATGTTTTTAAAGCGAAATTTAATTTAGTATCCTGAATCTAGATGTTTGGAATTTTATAGCCCATAAGGGGTTTGATAAAGTTCATGAATGATCTAAATTGCCATACACCTGCAAGATAAAACATCCAAATTTAACAAAAATCAAAACAGCAACGGAACAACCACCTCGGTGAGGTAGTACAATATCTAAGTAGTAATGCAGATGTCTCGCCAAACGGACGACCCTCGAACATGTTTGCGCACATGTTTCGATCTCTGGTACTAAAATTGAAGTCATAGTTTGGACTTTATTGAGTGTTGTTATGGAGAGTGACATATTTTTCATTTGATTGAGTCTTCTGAGGAGATTTGGAGATATTTTGGGAAGAATGAAAACTTTGAGATGGATGTAGAAAAAGAGAAGGAAGTGAATTGCGTCACGCGATTAAGGAAATATGGTTGTTGATTACTTTAACCATAATTTTCAGGGTCGACGATCCAGATCTCCCTCGGAAGTATTCAAAACTTCTAAATGTACCGAGATGTATTCCTAAATCAATTTACACATATGTGAGTATAAAAGATCAATTTCCCCCTAAAAGAATTTGCAAAATCAATTTCCCCCTAGTATTCTACCGTGTTTGAATACCGGTTCAATGTGCACAAAAACAAAACGGTGTTATACCGACCCGCTTGACAAACCCTAATATCGATTTTCCAAGAGATGTTTACGTTCTGGAATTCGCAGAAAGGAAGTGGAGGAGAGGTGCGTTGATGAAGGAATCACAATTGTTCTTCGCTTGTGCTTCCCTCGGATTAACGATGATTTACGTTGTTGGAGGTCACGATGATCAGAAAAACTCTTTATGCTTGGCGGAGATGTACGATGTTGAGAAAGACGAGTGGTCAATCATTCCCCCGATGAGTGAAGGAAGACGTACGATCTGATGCAGAAGTTTACAATCCAGAAACAAATTCATGGTGAAAGTGAAGGCGTGGTGATGAAGATGACGACGAAGAAGAAAATTGAAAAATGAAATCAGTTGCAAATACCTTCTGCTTTCTCTCGTCGTCCATTTTCGCATGTTTTAATCTATGGTCCTCGATTACTTGTCCCTCCTACGAATTCGACGATATCCATAATCGAATCCGCACAAATCAAATCCAATTTTATGGATTTGGGGTTAGTGTTCTTAAGGTTTTGGGGATTTTGTTAACTGAATCGAAATAGGTCGAGGGGATGTCTAGTGGGTTCTGTAATCAGGTCAAATTACGGTTTAATTGGCCAATTACGGTTTTCTTTACAAGACTCTAAACCAATTGGAGTGAAATTGATTTTGTAAGTTCTTTTAGGGGGAAATTGTTCATTTATACTCACATATGTGTAAATTGATTTAAGAATACTTCTGGGTACATTTAGAAGTTTTGAATACTTTCGTGGGGGATCTTTATCGTCGACCCTAATTTTCAAGAAATCATAGGCCTTTGGTAAAAAACTGCAACTGCGTGCTTGATATTGTCGATAGATGAAAACCTTCTTAAAAACAGAATGGGATGAAATTTGTACACAAGACAGCCACAAGAGTTATCTTTTATAAGGTGGTGGTTTGAATGCATTCAGGTAATCGATTAGGAAGATATGACGATTTTTCTCAAGATAGGTCATTCCACCGCGAATATTTGCATTTTTTTAGTTGGATCCGACCCGGTTTGTCCTAGGTCGACCCAAATGATTTTAGGATTTTGTAACCCTATTTTCTATGGATAGTTTGGAGATAGATTATGTGAGGAGACTTTGATTTTCATGTGGACTTCAAGACCAAACAATCTATCAAGAGTTTCTTCTTAATCTTTTTTTTTCTGAATTTCTTTTTATTTTTTTTGGTTGAGCTGAAGATTTGATAGATCTAGCTTTTTATGTTTAGGGTGCTAAATTCATAATTTGAGATGTTTTTAAAGCAAAATTTAATTTAGTCTCCTGAATCTAGATGTTTGGAATTTGATAGCCCATAAGGGGTTTGTTAAAGTTCATGAATGATCTAAATTGCCATACACCTGCAAGATAAAACATCCAAATTTAACAAAAATCAAAACAGCAACGGAACAACCACCTCGGTGAGGTAGTACAATATCTAAGTAGTAATGCAGATGTCTCGCCAAACGGACGACCCTCGAACATGTTTGCGCACATGTTTCGATCTCTGGTACTAAAATTGAAGTCATAGTTTGGACTTTATTGAGTGTTGTTATGGAGAGTGACATATTTTTCATTTGATTGAGTCTTCTGAGGAGATTTGGAGATATTTTGGGAAGAATGAAAACTTTGAGATGGATGTAGAAAAAGAGAAGGAAGTGAATTGCGTCACGCGATTAAGGAAATATGGTTGTTGATTACTTTAACCATAATTTTCAGGGTCGACGATCCAGATCTCCCTCGGAAGTATTCAAAACTTCTAAATGTACCGAGATGTATTCCTAAATCAATTTACACATATGTGAGTATAAAAGATCAATTTCCCCCTAAAAGAATTTGCAAAATCAATTTCCCCCTAGTATTCTACCGTGTTTGAATACCGGTTCAATGTGCACAAAAACAAAACGGTGTTATACCGACCCGCTTGACAAACCCTAATATCGATTTTCCAAGAGATGTTTACGTTCTGGAATTCGCAGAAAGGAAGTGGAGGAGAGGTGCGTTGATGAAGGAATCACAATTGTTCTTCGCTTGTGCTTCCCTCGGATTAACGATGATTTACGTTGTTGGAGGTCACGATGATCAGAAAAACGCTTTATGCTTGGCGGAGATGTACGATGTTGAGAAAGACGAGTGGTCAATCATTCCCCCGATGAGTGAAGGAAGACGTACGATCTGATGCAGAAGTTTACAATCCAGAAACAAATTCATGGTGAAAGTGAAGGCGTGGTGATGAAGATGACGACGAAGAAGAAAATTGAAAAATGAAATCAGTTGCAAATACCTTCTGCTTTCTCTCGTCGTCCATTTTCGCATGTTTTAATCTATGGTCCTCGATTACTTGTCCCTCCTACGAATTCGACGATATCCATAATCGAATCCGCACAAATCAAATCCAATTTTATGGATTTAGGGTTAGTGTTCTTAAGGTTTTGGGGATTTTGTTAACTGAATCGAAATAGGTCGAGGGGATGTCTAGTGGGTCTGTAATCAGGTCAAATTACGGTTTAATTGGCCAATTACGGTTTTCTTTACAAGACTCTAAACCAATTGGAGTGAAATTGATTTTGTAAGTTCTTTTAGGGGGAAATTGTTCATTTATATTCACATATGTGTAAATTGATTTAAGAATACTTCTGGGTACATTTAGAAGTTTTGAATACTTTCGTGGGGGATCTTTATCGTCGACCCTAATTTTCAAGAAATCATAGGCCTTTGGTAAAAAACTGCAACTGCGTGCTTGATATTGTCGATAGATGAAAACCTTCTTAAAAACAGAATGGGATGAAATTTGTACACAAGACAGCCACAAGAGTTATCTTTTATAAGGTGGTGGTTTGAATGCATTCAGGTAATCGATTAGGAAGATATGACGATTTTTCTCAAGATAGGTCATTCCACCGCGAATATTTGCATTTTTTAAGTTGGATCCGACCCGGTTTGTCCTAGGTCGACCCAAATGATTTTAGGATTTTGTAACCCTATTTTCTATGGATAGTTTGGAGATAGATTATGTTAGGAGACTTTGATTTTCATGTGGACTTCAAGACCAAACAATCTATCAAGAGTTTCTTCTTAATCTTTTTTTTTCTGAATTTCTTTTTATTTTTTTTGGTTGAGCTGAAGATTTGATAGATCTAGCTTTTTATGTTTAGGGTGCTAAATTCATAATTTGAGATGTTTTTAAAGCGAAATTTAATTTAGTCTCCTGAATCTAGATGTTTGGAATTTTATAGCCCATAAGGGGTTTGATAAAGTTCATGAATGATCTAAATTGCCATACACCTGCAAGATAAAACATCCAAATTTAACAAAAATCAAAACAGCAACGGAACAACCACCTCGGTGAGGTAGTACAATATCTAAGTAGTAATGCAGATGTCTCGCCAAACGGACGACCCTCGAACATGTTTGCGCACATGTTTCGATCTATGGTACTAAAATTGAAGTCATAGTTTGGACTTTATTGAGTGTTGTTATGGAGAGTGACATATTTTTCATTTGATTGAGTCTTCTGAGGAGATTTGGAGATATTTTGGGAAGAATGAAAACTTTGAGATGGATGTAGAAAAAGAGAAGGAAGTGAATTGCGTCACGCGATTAAGGAAATATGGTTGTTGATTACTTTAACCATAATTTTCAGGGTCGACGATCCAGATCTCCCTCGGAAGTATTCAAAACTTCTAAATGTACCGAGATGTATTCCTAAATCAATTTACACATATGTGAGTATAAAAGATCAATTTCCCCCTAAAAGAATTTGCAAAATCAATTTCCCCCAAGTATTCTACCGTGTTTGAATACCGGTTCAATGTGCACAAAAACAAAACGGTGTTATACCGACCCGCTTGACAAACCCTAATATCGATTTTCCAAGAGATGTTTACGTTCTGGAATTCGCAGAAAGGAAGTGGAGGAGAGGTGCGTTGATGAAGGAATCACAATTGTTCTTCGCTTGTGCTTCCCTCGGATTAACGATGATTTACGTTGTTGGAGGTCACGATGATCAGAAAAACTCTTTAAGCTCGGCGGAGATGTACGATGTTGAGAAAGATGAGTGGTCAATCATTCCCCCGATGAGTGAGGGAAGACGTACGATCTGATGCAGAAGTTTACAATCCAGAAACAAATTCATTGTGAAAGTGAAGGAGTGGTGATGAAGATGACGACGGAGAAGAATACTTATGGGTACATTTAGAAGTTTTGAATACTTTCGTGGGGGATCTTTATCGTCGACCCTAATTTTCAAAAAATCATAGGCCTTTGGTAAAAAACTGCAACTGCGTGCTTGATATTGTCGATAGATGAAAACCTTCTTAAAAACAGAATGGGATGAAATTTGTACACAAGACAGCCACAAGAGTTATCTTTTATAAGGTGGTGGTTTGAATGCATTCAGGTAATCGATTAGGAAGATATGACGATTTTTCTCAAGATAGGTCATTCCACCGCGAATATTTGCATTTTTTTAGTTGGATCCGACCCGGTTTGTCCTAGGTCGACCCAAATGATTTTAGGATTTTGTAACCCTATTTTCTATGGATAGTTTGGAGATAGATTATGTGAGGAGACTTTGATTTTCAGGTGGACTTCAAGACCAAACAATCTATCTAGTGTTTCTTCTTAATCTTTTTTTCTGAATTTATTTTTATTTTTTTTGGTTGAGTTGAAAATTTGATAGATCTAGCTTTTTTTATTTAGGGTGCTAAATTCATAATTTGAGATTTTTTTAAAGCGAAATTTAATTTAGTCTCCTGAATCTAGATGTTTGGAATTTTATAGCCCATAAGGGGTTTGATAAAGTTCATGAATGATCTAAATTGACATACACCTGCAAGATAAAACATCCAAATTTAACAAAAATCAAAACAGCAATGGAACAACCACCTCGGTGAGGTAGTACATTATCTAAGTAGTAATGCAGATGTCTCGCCAATCGGACAACCCTCGAACATGTTTGCGCACATGTTTCGATCTCTGGTACTTAAAATTGAAGTCATAGTTTGGACTTTATTGAGTTTTGTTATGGAGAGTGACATATTTTTCATTTGATTGAGTCTTCTGAGGAGATTTGGAGTTATTTTGGGAAGAATGAAAACTTTGAGATGGATGTAGAAAAAGAGAATGAAGTGAATTGCGTCATGCGATTAAGGAAATATGGTTGTTGATTACTTTAACCATAATTTTCAGGGTCGACGATCCAGATCTCCCTCGGAAGTATTCAAAACTTCTACATGTACCGAGATGTATTCCTAAATCAATTTACACATATGTGAGTATAAAAGATCAATTTCCCCCTAAAAGAATTTGCAAAATCAATTTCCCCCTAGTATTCTACCGTGTTTGAATACCGGTTCAATGTGCATAAAAACCAAACGGTGTTATACCGACCCGCTTGACGAACCCTAATATCGATTTTGCAAGAGATGTTTACGTTCTGGAATTCGCCGGAAGGAAGTGGAGGAGAGGTGCGTCGATGAAGGAATCACAGTTGTTCTTCGCTTCTGCTTCCCTCGGATCAACGAAGATTTACGTTGTTGGAGGTCACGATGATAAGAAAAACGCTTTATGCTCGGCGGAGATGTACGATGTTGAGAAAGACGAGTGGTCAATCATTCCCCCGATGAGTGAAGGAAGACATACGATCTGATGCAGAAGTTTACAATCCAGAAACAAATTTATGGTGAAAGTGAAGGCGTGGTGATGAAGATGACGACGAAGAAGAAAATTGAAAAATGAAATCAGTTGCAAATACCTTCTGCTTTCTCTCGTCGTCCATTTTCGCATGTTTTAATCTATGGTCCTCGATTACTTGTCCCTCCGTACGAATTCAACGATATCCATAATCGAATCCGCATAAATCAAATTCAATTTTATGGATTTAGGGTTAGTGTTCTTAAGGTTTTGGGGATTTTGTTAACTGAATCGAAATAGGTCGAGGGGATGTCTAGTGGGTCTGTAATCAGGTCAAATTACGGTTTAATTGGCCAATTACGGTTTAAATTTCAGGTTAGTCGCGGGTTAAAACAAATCACGGTGTAATTGACCATTTACGGTTTTGTTTACAAGACTCTAAACGAATTGGAGGGAAATTGATTTTGTAAGTTCTTTTAGGGGCAAAATGATCATTTATACTCACATACGTGTAACTTGATTTAAGAATACTTCTGGGTACATTTAGAAGTTTTGAATACTTTCGTGGGGGATCTGTATCGTCGACCCTAATTTTCAAGAAATCATAGGCCTTTAGTAAAAAACTGCAACTGCGTGCTTGAGATTGTCGATAGATGAAAACCTTCTTAAAAACAGAATGGGGTGAAATTTGGACACAAGACAGCCACAAGAGTTATCTTTTATAAGGAGGTGGTTTGAATGCATTCAGGTAATCGATTAGGAAGATATGACGATTTTTCTTAAGATATGTCATTCCACCGCGAATATTTGCATTTTTTAAGTTGGATCCGACCCGGTTTGTCCTGGGTCGACCCAAATGATTTTTGGATTTTATAACCCTATTTTCTTTGGATAGTTTGGAGATAGATTATGTTAGGAGACTTTGATTTTCAAGTGGACTTCAAGACCAAACAATCTATCTAGAGTTTCTTCTTAATCTTGTTTTCTTAATTTCTTATTATTTTTTTTTGGTTGAGTTGAAGATTTGATAGATCTAGCTTTTTATGTTTATGTGCTAAATTCATAATTTGAGTTGTTTTTAAAGCAAAATTTAATTTAGTCTCCTGAATCTAGATGTTTGGAATTTTATAGCCCATAAGGGGTTTGATAAAGTTCATGAATGATCTAAATTGCCAGACACCTGCAAGATAAAACATCCAAATTTAACAAAAATCAAAACAGCAACGGAACAACCACCTCGGTGAGGTAGTACAATATCTAAGTAGTAATGCAGATGTCTCGCCAAACGGACGACCCTCGAACATGTTTACGCACATGTTTCGATCTCTGGTACTTAAAATTTGAAGTCATAATTTGGACTTTATTGAATTTTGTTATGGAGAGTGACATATTTTTCATTTGATTGAGTCTTCTGAGGAGATTTGGAGTTATTTTGGGAAGAATGAAAACTTTGAGATGGATGTAGAAAAAGAGAATAAAGTGAATTGCGTCACGCGATTAAGGAAATATGGTTGTTGATTACTTTAACCATAATTTTCAGGTTCGACGATCCAGATCTCCCTTGGAAGTATTCAAAACTTCTAAATGTACCGAGATGTATTCCTAAATCAATTTACACATATCTGAGTATAAAAGATCAATTCCCCCTACAAGAATTTGCAAAATCAATTTCCCCCAAGTATTCTACCGTGTTTGAATACCGGTTCAATGTGCACAAAAACCAAACGGTGTTATACCGACCCGCTTGACGAACCCTAATATCGATTTTGCAAGAGATGTTTACGTTCTGGAATTCGCCGGAAGGAAGTGGAGGAGAGGTGCGTCGATGAAGGAATCACAGTTGTTCTTTGCTTCTACTTCCCTCGGATCAACGAAGATTTAAGTTGTTGGAGGTCACGATGATCAGAAAAACGCTTTATGCTCGACGGAGATGTACGATGTTGAGAAAGACGAGTGGTCAATCATTCCCCTGATGAGTGAAGGAAGACGTACGATCTGATGCAGAAGTTTACAATCCAGAAACAAATTCATGGTGAAAGTGAAGGAGTGGTGATGAAGATGACAACAGAGAAGAAAATTGAAAAATGAAATCAGATGCAAATTCCTTATGCTTTCTCTCGTTGTCCATTTTCGCATGTTTTAATCTATGGTCCTCGATTACTTGTCCCTCGTACGAATTCGACGATATCCATAATCGAATCCGCATAAATCAAATCCAATTTTATGGATTTAGGGTTAGTGTTCTTAAGGTTTTGGGGATTTTGTTAACTGAATCGAAATAGGTCGAGGGGATGTCTAGTGGGTCTGTAATCAGGTCAAATTACGGTTTAATTGGCCAATTACGGTTTAAATTTCAGGTTAGTCGCGGGTTAAAACAAATCACGGTGTAATTGACCATTTACGGTTTTGTTTACAAGACTCTAAACCAATTGGAGGGAAATTGATTTTGTAAGTTCTTTTAGGGGCAAAATGATCATTTATACTCACATACGTGTAACTTGATTTAAGAATACTTCTGGGTACATTTAGAAGTTTTGAATACTTTCGTGGGGGATCTGTATCGTCGACCCTAATTTTCAAGAAATCATAGGCCTTTAGTAAAAAACTGCAACTGCGTGCTTGAGATTGTCGATAGATGAAAACCTTCTTAAAAACAGAATGGGATGAAATTTGGACACAAGACAGCCACAAGAGTTCTCTTTTATAAGGAGGTGGTTTGAATGCATTCAGGTAATCAATTAGGAAGATATGACAATTTTTCTCAAGATATGTCATTCCACCGCGGATATTTGCATTTTTTAAGTTGGATCCGACCCGGTTTGTCCTGGGTCGACCCAAATGATTTTTGGATTTTATAACCCTATTTTCTTTGGATAGTTTGGAGATAGATTATGTTAGGAGACTTTGATTTTCAAGTGGACTTCAAGACCAAACAATCTATCTAGAGTTTCTTCTTAATCTTGTTTTCTTAATTTCTTATTATTTTTTTTAGGTTGAGTTGAAGATTTGATAGATCTAGCTTTTTATGTTTATGTGCTAAATTCATAATTTGAGATGTTTTTAAAGCAAAATTTAATTTAGTCTCCTGAATCTAGATGTTTGGAATTTTATAGCCCATAAGGGGTTTGATAAAGTTCATGAATGATCTAAATTGCCAGACACCTGCAAGATAAAACATCCAAATTTAACAAAAATCAAAACAGCAACGGAACAACCACCTCGGTGAGGTAGTACAATATCTAAGTAGTAATGCAGATGTCTCGCCAAACGGACGACCCTCGAACATGTTTACGCACATGTTTCGATCTCTGGTACTTAAAATTGAAGTCATAGTTTGGACTTTATTGAATTTTGTTATGGAGAGTGACATATTTTTCATTTGATTGAGTCTTCTGAGGAGATTTGGAATTATTTTGGGAAGAATGAAAACTTTGAGATGGATGTAGAAAAGGAGAATGAAGTGAATTGCGTCACGCGATTAAGGAAATATGGTTGTTGATTACTTTAACCATAATTTTCAGGTTCGACGATCCAGATCTCCCTTGGAAGTATTCAAAACTTCTAAATGTACCGAGATGTATTCCTAAATCAATTTACACATATCTGAGTATAAAAGATCAATTTCCCCCTACAAGAATTTGCAAAATCAATTTCCCCCAAGTATTCTACCGTGTTTGAATACCGGTTCAATGTGCACAAAAACCAAACGGTGTTATACCGACCCGCTTGACGAACCCTAATATCGATTTTGCAAGAGATGTTTACGTTCTGGAATTCGCCGGAAGGAAGTGGAGGAGAGGTGCGTCGATGAAGGAATCATAGTTGTTCTTCGCTTCTGCTTCCCTCGGATCAACGAAGATTTACGTTGTTGGAGGTCACGATGATCAGAAAAACGCTTTATGCTCGACGGAGATGTACGATGTTGAGAAAGACGAGTGGTCAATCATTCCCCTGATGAGTGAAGGAAGACGTACGATCTGATGCAGAAGTTTACAATCCAGAAACAAATTCATGGTGAAAGTGAAGGAGTGGTGATGAAGATGACGACAGAGAAGAAAATTGAAAAATGAAATCAGATGCAAATTCCTGATTAAACCCATACGCCTAATTGAACTTTCCGATTAAACAACAGTAAAACAGTTCTTAAGAAAACACGTATTCTCTCTTCTAAGGCTCGTAAAACAAACGTGTGGCAGGTTCTTGAAAACATTCAAAACATAATCCAACTAGTATAATAGCGAGATGTTGCTTCCTATAGTTTTGGCGGGTCCCAAATCTAATCCTCCCGACAAAGTTTAGACACTTACTCTCCAACCTCTTAAGTCTCCAGGTTGCTCGCTCGAGCACCCCACCAAAAGTATCTTTGTTAATCGTTTTTGGATAACTTGAGATTCGGAGATACTTCTCCAACTTCTTAGTACCTTATACTGCTCTCTCTACTTATCAACTCCGATAAACCTCTATTCACATTATTAGAGATAAAAAAATTTTGATTTCTCCAAACTAACTTTTCGCCAATGCCTCAGAAAACACTCATGCGCACAGAGTATTATCCGAATTTGATGACAGAAGCTTGCACATAGTGAATAAGGTCACCAAAAAAACAACAATGTCATAGATGTTGCTCCCTCTCAATAGTTTACTCCGTTTATATGCTTTGTCTGCACCTGGTGGATCAATCAAATGATATAGTCTCCTTATGGATAGTACATAGACATATAGACAATCAATATCCCTGTTGTAGCCTTCGTAGTGGCTTAAAACCCCTTCTCTTTTCCTTTCCCCATTCCATAGTAGAAGATCATTGTTGGGCCAGACACACAGCTCATGATCCAATTGACCCACGATTTGCTATATTGCACGACCTGAAAAGTATCTTTAGTGAAGTCCCAATAAATAAGATCATATGGTTTTTCGAGGTCTAACTTCAATAACATCTAACCTCTGTGATTTTTGTTCACCTCATAATATGAAGTGCTTTTTGTACTACGTCAATATTGTCTGAGCTTTATCTTCTGGGATGCGGTTCAGTTGATCTGGCCATATTAGCTTTAGCATAAACTATTTCAATTGGCTCGCCAACAACGTCCCAACGATCTTAATAAATATAGGATTAAACCCATACGCCTAATTGAACTTTCCGGTTAAACAACAGTAAAAGAGTTCTTAAGAAAACACGTATTCTCTATTCTAAGGCTCGTAAAACAAACATGTGGCAGGTTCTTGAAAACATTCAAAACATCATCCAACTAGTATAATAGCGAGATGTTGCTTCCTATAGTTTTGGCGGGTCCCAAATCTAATCCTCCCGACAAAGTTTAGACACTTACTCTCCAACCTCTTAAGTCTCCAGGTTGCTCGCTCGAGCACCCCACCAAAAGTATCTTTGTTAATCGTTTTGGAGAACTTGAGATTCGGAGATAGTTCTCCAACTTCTTAGTACCTTATACTGCTCTCTCTACTTATCAACTCCGATAAACCTCTATTCAGATTATTAGAGATAAAAAAATTTTGATTTCTCCAAACTAACTTTTCGCCAATGCCTCAGAAAACACTCATGCGCACAGAGTATTATCCGAATTTGATGACTGAAGCTTGCACATAGTGAATAAGGTCACCAAAAAAACAACAATGTCATAGATGTTGCTCCCTCTCAATAGTTTACTCCGTTTATATGCTTTGTCTGCACCTGGTGGATCAATAAAATGATATAGTCTCCTTATGGATAGTACATAGACATATAGACAATCAATATCCCTGTTGTAGCCTTCGTAGTGGCTTAAAACCCCTTCTCTTGTCCTTTCCCCATTCAATAGTAGAAGATCATTGTTGGGCCAGACACACAGCTCATGATCCAATTGACCCACGATTCGCTATATTGCACGACCTGAAAAGTATATTTAGTGAAGTCCCAATAAATAAGATCATATGGTTTTTCGAGGTCAAACTTCAATAACATCTAACCTCTGTGATTTTTTTTTCACCTCATAATATGAAGTGCTTTTTGTACTACGTCAATATCGTCTGAGCTTTATCTTCTGGGATGCGGTTCAGTTGATCTGGCCATATTAGCTTTAGCATAAACTATTTCAATTAGCTCGCCATTGTTTTTATGATAAAGTTAAGTTGTCCATTACAAAGACTAACCAAGCAAAATTTATGATAGTTTCGAGTTTCATTACCTTGGCAATCAGAACCAAAAATACGTCACTGTTCCTTTCTAGAAGCTTTCCCATTGTAAACAAGTCAAAAACAAAATGTGAGACCAAATCACCAACAACGTCCCAACGATCTTAATAAATATAGGATTAAACCCATACGCCTAATTGAACTTTCCGGTTAACCAATAGTAAAAGAGTTCTTAAGAAAACACGTATTCTCTATTCTAAGGCTCGTAAAACAAACGTGTGGCAGGTTCTTGAAAACATTCAAAACATCATCCAACTAGTATAATAGCGAGATGTTGCTTCCTATAGTTTTGGCGGGTCCCAAATCTAATCCTCCCGACAAAGTTTAGACACTTACTCTCCAACCTCTTAAGTCTCCAGGTTGCTCGCTCGAGCATCCCACCAAAAGTATCTTTGTTAATCGTTTTGGAGAACTTGAGATTCGGAGATACTTCTCCAACTTCTTAGTACCTTATACTGCTCTCTCTACTTATCAACTCCGATAAACCTCTATTCAGATTATTAGAGATAAAAAAATTTTGATTTCTCCAAACTAACTTTTCGCCAATGCCTCAGAAAACACTCATGCGCACAGAGTATTATCCGAATTTGATGACAGAAGCTTGCACATAGTGAATAAGGTCACCAAAAAAGCAACTATGTGATAGAGGTGTTTCCCTCTCATTAGTTTACTCCGTTTATATGCTTTGTCTGCACCTGGTGGATCAATCAAATGATATAGTCTCCTTATGGATAGTACATAGACATATAGACAATCAATATCCCTGTTGTAGCCTTCGTAGTGGCTTAAAACCCCTTCTCTTTTCCTTTCCCCATTCCATAGTAGAAGATCATTGTTGGGCCAGACACACAGCTCATGATCCAATTGACCCACGATTCGCTACATTGCACAACCTGAAAAGTATCTTTAGTGAAGTCCCAATAAATAAGATCATATGGTTTTTCGAGGTCTAACTTCAATAACATCTAACCTCTGTGATTTTTGTTCACCTCATAATATGAAGTGCTTTTTGTACTACGTCAATATCGTCTGAGCTTTATCTTTTCTGGGATGCGGTTCAGTTGATCTGGCCATATTAACTTTAGCATAAACTATTTCAATTGGCTCGCCATTGTTTTTATGATAAAGTTAAGTTGTCCATTACAAAGACTAACCAAGCAAAATTTATGATAGTTTCGAGTTTCATTACCTTGGCAATCAGAACCAAAAATACGTCACTGTTCCTTTCTAAAAGCTTTCCCATTGTAAACAAGTCAAAAAAAAATGTGAGACCAAATCACCAACAACGTCCCAACGATCTTAATAAATATAGGATTAAACCCATACACCTAATTGAAATTTCCGGTTAAACAACAGTAAAAGAGTTCTCAAGAAAACACGTATTCTCTCTTCTAAGGCTCGTAAAACAAACGTGTGGCAGGTTCTTGAAAACATTCAAAACATCATCCAACTAGTATAATAGCGAGATGTTGCTTCCTATAGTTTTGGCGGGTCCCAAATCTAATCCTCCCGACAGAGTTTACACACTTACTCTTCAACCTCTTAAGTCTCCAGATTGCTCGCTCGAGCACCCCACCAAAAGTATCTTTGTTAATCATTTTGGAGAACTTGAGATTCGGAAATACTTCTCCAACTTCTTAGTACCTTATTCTGCTCTCTCTACTTATCAACTCCGATAAACCTCTATTCAGATTATTAGAGATAAAAAAATTTTGATTTCTCCAAACTAACTTTTCGCCAATGCCTCAGAAAACACTCATGCGCACAGAGTATTATCCGAATTTGATGACAGAAGCTTGCACATAGTGAATAAGGTAACCAAAAAAACAACAATGTCATAGATGTTGCTCCCTCTCAATAGTTTACTCCGTTTATATGCTTTGTCTGCACCTGGTGGATCAATAAAATGATATAGTCTCCTTATGGATAGTACATAGACATATAGACAATCAATATCCCTGTTGTAGCCTTCGTAGTGGCTTAAAACCCCTTCTCTTTTCCTTTCCCCATTCCATAGTAGAAGATCATTGTTGGGCCAGACACACAGCTCATGATCCAATTGACCCACGATTCGCTACATTGCACAACCTGAAAAGTATCTTTAGTGAAGTCCCAATAAATAAGATCATATGGTTTTTCGAGGTCTAACTTCAATAACATCTAACCTCTGTGATTTTTGTTCACCTCATAATATGAAGTGCTTTTTGTACTACGTCAATATCGTCTGAGCTTTATCTTCTAGGATGCGGTTCAGTTGATCTGGCCATATTAGCTTTAGCATAAACTATTTCAATTAGCTCGCCATTGTTTTTATGATAAAGTTAAGTTGTCCATTACAAAGACTAACCAAGCAAAATTTATGATAGTTTCGAGTTTCATTACCTTGGCAATCAGAACCAAAAATACGTCACTGTTCCTTTCTAGAAGCTTTCCCATTGTAAAAAAGTCAAAAACAAAATGTGAGACCAAATCACCAACAACGTCCCAACGAGCTTAATAAATATAGGATTAAACCCATACGCCTAATTGAACTTTCCAGTTAAACAATAGTAAAAGAGTTCTTAAGAAAACACGTATTCTCTATTTTAAGGCTCGTAAAACAAACGTGTGGCAGGTTCTTGAAAACATTCAAAACATCATCCAACTAGTATAATAGCGAGATGTTGCTTCCTATAGTTTTGGCGGGTCCCAAATCTAATCCTCCCGACAAAGTTTAGACACTTACTCTCCAACCTCTTAAGTCTCCAGGTTGCTCGCCAAGCATCCCACCAAAAGTATCTTTGTTAATCGTTTTGGAGAACTTGAGATTCGGAGATACTTCTCCAACTTCTTAGTACCTTGTACTGCTCTCTCTACTTATCAACTCCGATAAACCTCTATTCAGATTATTAGAGATAAAAAAATTTTGATTTCTCCAAACTAACTTTTCGCCAATGCCTCAGAAAACACTCATGCGCACAGAGTATTATCCGAATTTGATGACAGAAGCTTGCACATAGTGAATAAGGTCACCAAAAAAGCAACTATGTGATAGAGGTGTTTCCCTCTCATTAGTTTACTCCGTTTATATGCTTTGTCTGCACCTGGTGGATCAATCAAATGATATAGTCTCCTTATGGATAGTACATAGACATATAGACAATCAATATCCCTGTTGTAGCCTTCGTAGTGGCTTAAAACCCCTTCTCTTTTCCTTTCCCCATTCCATAGTAGAAGATCATTGTTGGGCCAGACACACAGCTCATGATCCAATTGACCCACGATTCGCTACATTGCACAACCTGAAAAGTATCTTTAGTGAAGTCCCAATAAATAAGATCATATGGTTTTTCGAGGTCTAACTTCAATAACATCTAACCTCTGTGATTTTTGTTCACCTCATAATATGAAGTGCTTTTTGTACTACGTCAATATCGTCTGAGCTTTATCTTTTCTGGGATGCGGTTCAGTTGATCTGGCCATATTAACTTTAGCATAAACTATTTCAATTGGCTCGCCATTGTTTTTATGATAAAGTTAAGTTGTCCATTACAAAGACTAACCAAGCAAAATTTATGATAGTTTCGAGTTTCATTACCTTGGCAATCAGAACCAAAAATACGTCACTATTCCTTTCTAAAAGCTTTCCCATTGTAAACAAGTCAAAAAAAAATGTGAGACCAAATCACCAACAACGTCCCAACGATCTTAATAAATATAGGATTAAACCCATACACCTAATTGAAATTTCCGGTTAAACAACAGTAAAAGAGTTCTCAAGAAAACACGTATTCTCTCTTCTAAGGCTCGTAAAACAAACGTGTGGCAGGTTCTTGAAAACATTCAAAACATCATCCAACTAGTATAATAGCGAGATGTTGCTTCCTATAATTTTGGCGGGTCCCAAATCTAATCCTCCCGACAGAGTTTACACACTTACTCTTCAACCTCTTAAGTCTCCAGATTGCTCGCTCGAGCACCCCACCAAAAGTATCTTTGTTAATCATTTTGGAGAACTTGAGATTCGGAAATACTTCTCCAACTTCTTAGTACCTTATTCTGCTCTCTCTACTTATCAACTCCGATAAACCTCTATTCAGATTATTAGAGATAAAAAAATTTTGATTTCTCCAAACTAACTTTTCGCCAATGCCTCAGAAAACACTCATGCGCACAGAGTATTATCCGAATTTGATGACAGAAGCTTGCACATAGTGAATAAGGTAACCAAAAAAACAACAATGTCATAGATGTTGCTCCCTCTCAATAGTTTACTCCGTTTATATGCTTTGTCTGCACCTGGTGGATCAATAAAATGATATAGTCTCCTTATGGATAGTACATAGACATATAGACAATCAATATCCCTGTTGTAGCCTTCGTAGTGGCTTAAAACCCCTTCTCTTTTCCTTTCCCCATTCCATAGTAGAAGATCATTGTTGGGCCAGACACACAGCTCATGATCCAATTGACCCACGATTCGCTACATTGCACAACCTGAAAAGTATCTTTAGTGAAGTCCCAATAAATAAGATCATATGGTTTTTCGAGGTCTAACTTCAATAACATCTAACCTCTGTGATTTTTGTTCACCTCATAATATGAAGTGCTTTTTGTACTACGTCAATATCGTCTGAGCTTTATCTTCTAGGATGCGGTTCAGTTGATCTGGCCATATTAGCTTTAGCATAAACTATTTCAATTAGCTCGCCATTGTTTTTATGATAAAGTTAAGTTGTCCATTACAAAGACTAACCAAGCAAAATTTATGATAGTTTCGAGTTTCATTACCTTGGCAATCAGAACCAAAAATACGTCACTGTTCCTTTCTAGAAGCTTTCCCATTGTAAAAAAGTCAAAAACAAAATGTGAGACCAAATCACCAACAACGTCCCAACGAGCTTAATAAATATAGGATTAAACCCATACGCCTAATTGAACTTTCCAGTTAAACAATAGTAAAAGAGTTCTTAAGAAAACACGTATTCTCTATTTTAAGGCTCGTAAAACAAACGTGTGGCAGGTTCTTGAAAACATTCAAAACATCATCCAACTAGTATAATAGCGAGATGTTGCTTCCTATAGTTTTGGCGGGTCCCAAATCTAATCCTCCCGACAAAGTTTAGACACTTACTCTCCAACCTCTTAAGTCTCCAGGTTGCTCGCCAAGCATCCCACCAAAAGTATCTTTGTTAATCGTTTTGGAGAACTTGAGATTCGGAGATACTTCTCCAACTTCTTAGTACCTTGTACTGCTCTCTCTACTTATCAACTCCGATAAACCTCTATTCAGATTATTAGAGATAAAAAAATTTTGATTTCTCCAAACTAACTTTTCGCCAATGCCTCAGAAAACACTCATGCGCACAGAGTATTATCCGAATTTGATGACAGAAGCTTGCACATAGTGAATAAGGTCACCAAAAAAGCAACTATGTGATAGAGGTGTTTCCCTCTCATTAGTTTACTCCGTTTATATGCTTTGTCTGCACCTGGTGGATCAATCAAATGATATAGTCTCCTTATGGATAGTACATAGACATATAGACAATCAATATCCCTGTTGTAGCCTTCGTAGTGGCTTAAAACCCCTTCTCTTTTCCTTTCCCCATTCCATAGTAGAAGATCATTGTTGGGCCAGACACACAGCTCATGATCCAATTGACCCACGATTCGCTACATTGCACAACCTGAAAAGTATCTTTAGTGAAGTCCCAATAAATAAGATCATATGGTTTTTCGAGGTCTAACTTCAATAACATCTAACCTCTGTGATTTTTGTTCACCTCATAATATGAAGTGCTTTTTGTACTACGTCAATATCGTCTGAGCTTTATCTTTTCTGGGATGCGGTTCAGTTGATCTGGCCATATTAACTTTAGCATAAACTATTTCAATTGGCTCGCCATTGTTTTTATGATAAAGTTAAGTTGTCCATTACAAAGACTAACCAAGCAAAATTTATGATAGTTTCGAGTTTCATTACCTTGGCAATCAGAACCAAAAATACGTCACTGTTCCTTTCTAAAAGCTTTCCCATTGTAAACAAGTCAAAAAAAAATGTGAGACCAAATCACCAACAACGTCCCAACGATCTTAATAAATATAGGATTAAACCCATACACCTAATTGAAATTTCCGGTTAAACAACAGTAAAAGAGTTCTCAAGAAAACACGTATTCTCTCTTCTAAGGCTCGTAAAACAAACGTGTGGCAGGTTCTTGAAAACATTCAAAACATCATCCAACTAGTATAATAGCGAGATGTTGCTTCCTATAGTTTTGGCGGGTCCCAAATCTAATCCTCCCGACAGAGTTTACACACTTACTCTTCAACCTCTTAAGTCTCCAGATTGCTCGCTCGAGCACCCCACCAAAAGTATCTTTGTTAATCATTTTGGAGAACTTGAGATTCGGAAATACTTCTCCAACTTCTTAGTACCTTATTCTGCTCTCTCTACTTATCAACTCCGATAAACCTCTATTCAGATTATTAGAGATAAAAAAATTTTGATTTCTCCAAACTAACTTTTCGCCAATGCCTCAGAAAACACTCATGCGCACAGAGTATTATCCGAATTTGATGACAGAAGCTTGCACATAGTGAATAAGGTAACCAAAAAAACAACAATGTCATAGATGTTGCTCCCTCTCAATAGTTTACTCCGTTTATATGCTTTGTCTGCACCTGGTGGATCAATAAAATGATATAGTCTCCTTATGGATAGTACATAGACATATAGACAATCAATATCCCTGTTGTAGCCTTCGTAGTGGCTTAAAACCCCTTCTCTTTTCCTTTCCCCATTCCATAGTAGAAGATCATTGTTGGGCCAGACACACAGCTCATGATCCAATTGACCCACGATTCGCTACATTGCACAACCTGAAAAGTATCTTTAGTGAAGTCCCAATAAATAAGATCATATGGTTTTTCGAGGTCTAACTTCAATAACATCTAACCTCTGTGATTTTTGTTCACCTCATAATATGAAGTGCTTTTTGTACTACGTCAATATCGTCTGAGCTTTATCTTCTAGGATGCGGTTCAGTTGATCTGGCCATATTAGCTTTAGCATAAACTATTTCAATTAGCTCGCCATTGTTTTTATGATAAAGTTAAGTTGTCCATTACAAAGACTAACCAAGCAAAATTTATGATAGTTTCGAGTTTCATTACCTTGGCAATCAGAACCAAAAATACGTCACTGTTCCTTTCTAGAAGCTTTCCCATTGTAAAAAAGTCAAAAACAAAATGTGAGACCAAATCACCAACAACGTCCCAACGAGCTTAATAAATATAGGATTAAACCCATACGCCTAATTGAACTTTCCAGTTAAACAATAGTAAAAGAGTTCTTAAGAAAACACGTATTCTCTATTTTAAGGCTCGTAAAACAAACGTGTGGCAGGTTCTTGAAAACATTCAAAACATCATCCAACTAGTATAATAGCGAGATGTTGCTTCCTATAGTTTTGGCGGGTCCCAAATCTAATCCTCCCGACAAAGTTTAGACACTTACTCTCCAACCTCTTAAGTCTCCAGGTTGCTCGCCAAGCATCCCACCAAAAGTATCTTTGTTAATCGTTTTGGAGAACTTGAGATTCGGAGATACTTCTCCAACTTCTTAGTACCTTATACTGCTCTCTCTACTTATCAACTCCGATAAACCTCTATTCAGATTATTAGAGATAAAAAAATTTTGATTTCTCCAAACTAACTTTTCGCCAATGCCTCAGAAAACACTCATGCGCACAGAGTATTATCCGAATTTGATGACAGAAGCTTGCACATAGTGAATAAGGTCACCAAAAAAGCAACTATGTGATAGAGGTGTTTCCCTCTCATTAGTTTACTCCGTTTATATGCTTTGTCTGCACCTGGTGGATCAATCAAATGATATAGTCTCCTTATGGATAGTACATAGACATATAGACAATCAATATCCCTGTTGTAGCCTTCGTAGTGGCTTAAAACCCCTTCTCTTTTCCTTTCCCCATTCCATAGTAGAAGATCATTGTTGGGCCAGACACACAGCTCATGATCCAATTGACCCACGATTTGCTATATTGCACAACCTGAAAAGTATCTTTAGTGAAGTCCCAATAAATAAGATCATATGGTTTTTCGAGGCCTAACTTCAATAACATCTAACCTCTGTGATTTTTTTTCACCTCATAATATGAAGTGCTTTTTGTACTACGTCAATATCGTCTGAGCTTTATCTTCTGGGATGCGGTTCAGTTGATCTGGCCATATTAGCTTTAGCATAAACTATTTCAATTAGCTCGCCATTGTTTTTATGATAAAGTTAAGTTGTACATTACAAAGACTAACCAAGCAAAATTTATGATAGTTTCGAGTTTCATTACCTTGGCAATCAGAACCAAAAATACGTCACTGTTCCTTTCTAGAAGCTTTCCCATTGTAAACAAGTCAAAAACAAAATGTGAGACCAAATCACCAACAACGTCCCAACGATCTTAATAAATATAGGATTAAACCCATACGCCTAATTGAACTTTCCGGTTAACCAATAGTAAAAGAGTTCTTAAGAAAACACGTATTCTCTATTCTAAGGCTCGTAAAACAAACGTGTGGCAGGTTCTTGAAAACATTCAAAAACATCGTCCAACTAGTATAATAGAGAGATGTTGCTTCCTATAGTTTTGGCGGGTCCCAAATCTAATCCTCCCGACAAAGTTTAGACACTTACTCTCCAACCTCTTAAGTCTCCAGGTTGCTCGCTCGAGCATCCCACCAAAAGTATCTTTGTTAATCGTTTTGGAGAACTTGAGATTTGGAGATACTTCTCCAACTTCTTAGTACCTTATACTGCTCTCTCTATTTATCAACTCCGATAAACCTCTATTCAGATTATTAGAGATAAAAAAATTTTGATTTCTCCAAACTAACTTTTCGCCAATGCCTCAGAAAACACTCATGCGCACAGAGTATTATCCGAATTTGATGACAGAAGCTTGCACATAGTGAATAAGGTCACCAAAAAAGCAACTATGTGATAGAGGTGTTTCCCTCTCATTAGTTTACTCCGTTTATATGCTTTGTCTGCACCTGGTGGATCAATCAAATGATATAGTCTCCTTATGGATAGTACATAGACATATAGACAATCAATATCTTTGTTGCAGCCTTCGTAGTGGCTTAAAACCCCTTCTCTTTTCCTTTCCCCATTCCATAGTAGAAGATCATTGTTGGGCCAGACACACAGCTCATGATCCAATTGACACACGATTCGCTATATTGCACAACCTGAAAAGTATCTTTAGTGAAGTCCCAATAAATAAGATCATATGGTTTTTCGAGGTCTAACTTCAATAACATCTAACCTCTGTGATTTTTGTTCACCTCATAATATGAAGTGCTTTTTGTACTACGTCAATATCGTCTGAGGTTTATCTTCTGGGATGCGGTTCAGTTGATCTGGCCATATTAGCTTTAGCATAAACTATTTCAATTGGCTCGCCATTGTTTTTGTGATAAAGTTAAGTTGTCCATTACAAAGACTAACCAAGCAAAATTTATGATAGTTTCGAGTTTCATTACCTTGGCAATCAGAACAAAAAATACGTCACTGTTCCTTTCTAGAAGCTTTCCCATTGTAAGCAAGTCAAAAAAAAATGTGAGACCAAATCACCAACAACGTCCCAACGATCTTAATAAATATAGGATTAAACCCATACACCTAATTGAACTTTCCGGTTAAACAACAGTAAAAGAGTTCTCAAGAAAACACATATTCTCTCTTCTAAGGCTCGTAAAACAAACGTGTGGCAGGTTCTTGAAAACATTCAAAACATCATCCAACTAGTATAATAGCGAGATGTTGCTTCCTATAGTTTTGGCGGGTCCCAAATCTAATCCTCCCGACAAAGTTTAGACACTTACTCTCCAACCTCTTAAGTCTCCAGGTTTCTCGCTCGAGCATCCCACCAAAAGTATCTTTGTTAATCGTTTTGGAGAACTTGAGATTTGGAGATACTTCTCCAACTTCTTAGTACCTTATACTGCTCTCTCTATTTATCAACTCCGATAAACCTCTATTCAGATTATTAGAGATAAAAAAATTTTGATTTCTCCAAACTAACTTTTCGCCAATGCCTCAGAAAACACTCATGCGCACAGAGTATTATCCGAATTTGATGACAGAAGCTTGCACATAGTGAATAAGGTCACCAAAAAAGCAACTATGTGATAGAGGTGTTTCCCTCTCATTAGTTTACTCCGTTTATATGCTTTGTCTGCACCTGGTGGATCAATCAAATGATATAGTCTCCTTATGGATAGTACATAGACATATAGACAATCAATATCTTTGTTGTAGCCTTCGTAGTGGCTTAAAACCCCTTCTCTTTTCCTTTCCCCATTCCATAGTAGAAGATCATTGTTGGGCCAGACACACAGCTCATGATCCAATTGACACACGATTCGCTATATTGCACAACCTGAAAAGTATCTTTAGTGAAGTCCCAATAAATAAGATCATATGGTTTTTCGAGGTCTAACTTCAATAACATCTAACCTCTGTGATTTTTGTTCACCTCATAATATGAAGTGCTTTTTGTACTACGTCAATATCGTCTGAGGTTTATCTTCTGGGATGCGGTTCAGTTGATCTGGCCATATTAGCTTTAGCATAAACTATTTCAATTGGCTCGCCATTGTTTTTGTGATAAAGTTAAGTTGTCCATTACAAAGACTAACCAAGCAAAATTTATGATAGTTTCGAGTTTCATTACCTTGGCAATCAGAACAAAAAATACGTCATTGTTCCTTTCTAGAAGCTTTCCCATTGTAAGCAAGTCAAAAAAAAATGTGAGACCAAATCACCAACAACGTCCCAACGATCTTAATAAATATAGGATTAAACCCATACACCTAATTGAACTTTCCGGTTAAACAACAGTAAAAGAGTTCTCAAGAAAACACATATTCTCTCTTCTAAGGCTCGTAAAACAAACGTGTGGCAGGTTCTTGAAAACATTCAAAACATCATCCAACTAGTATAATAGCGAGATGTTGCTTCCTATAGTTTTGGCGGGTCCCAAATCTAATCCTCCCGACAGAGTTTACACACTTACTCTTCAACCTCTTAAGTCTCCAGATTGCTCGCTCGAGCACCCCACCAAAAGTATCTTTGTTAATCGTTTTTGGAGAACTTGAGATTCCGAGATACTTCTCCAACTTCTTAGTACCTTATTCTGCTCTCTCTACTTATTAACTCCGATAAACCTCTATTCACATTATTAGAGATAAAAAAATTTTGATTTCTCCAAACTAACTTTTCGCCAATGCCTCAGAAAACACTCATGCACACAGAGTATTTTCCGAATTTGATGACAGAAGCTTGCACATAGTGAATAAGGTCACCAAAAAAACAACAATGTCATAGATGTTGCTCCCTCTCAATAGTTTACTCTGTTTATATGCTTTGTCTGCACCTGGTGGATCAATCAAATGATATAGTCTCCTTATGGATAGTACATAGACATATAGACAATCAATATCCCTGTTGTAGCCTTCGTAGTGGCTTAAAACCCCTTCTCTTTTCCTTTCCCCATTCCATAGTAGAAGATCATTGTTGGGCCAGACACACAGCTCATGATCCAATTGACCCACGATTCGCTATATTGCACGACCTGAAAAGTATCTTTAGTGAAATCCCAATAAATAAGATCATATGGTTTTTCGAGATCTAACTTCAATAACATCTAACCTCTGTGATTTTTGTTCACCTCATAATATGAAGTGCTTTTTGTACTACGTTAATATCGTCCGAGCTTTATCTTCTGGGATGCGGTTCAGTTGATCTGGCCATATTAGCTTTAACATAAACTATTTCAATTGGCTAGCCATTGTTTTTATAATAAAGTTAAGTTTTCCATTACAAAGACTAACCAAGCAAAATTTATGATAGTTTTGAGTTTCATTACCTTGGCAATCAGAACCAAAAATACGTCACTATTCCTTTCTAGAAGCTTT
>JAKUCM010004905.1:0-31129 GCA_023374145.1 Lepidium sativum
ACCTAATAAAGCTCAAAGTAGACAAGCAAGACATGTGTAAGTTTCTATTCATCGCCTTTGATGCAAGTATTAGGGGTTTTCCCTACATGAGGAAGGTTGTTGTTGTTGATGGTACATTTTTGCAATATAAGTATAAAGGTACTCTAATAACTGCTACCATTGCAAGATGGTAACTTCAACATATTTCTTATGGCTTTCGGTGTGGTTGATACCGAGAATGACGAATCTTGGGAATTGTTTTTTAGACAGCTCAACTGTGTGATCCCTGATGACAGAGAACTTGCCATCATATCAGATAGACACAAATCCATTGCTAAAGCCATAAATAATGTGTACCCACTTTCTTCTCGGAGTATTTGCACTTACCACCTACGTAAGAACATTTTATCAAAATTTAGAGGTGGGGAGCCCTTTAAGTTATTCAAAAAAGCTGTCACTGCTTTTAGGGTCGATGAGTTCAACACTATACTTGCTCAGATTCAGGAGCTAGATCCAAAAATTCATGCGTACTTGATAAAAGCTGACGTGCGGGTGTGGAGTCGAGTTTACTTTTTCAGAAATAAATACAATTTCACTACGTCGAACTTTGCAGAATCAATCAACCATGCATTATCAGAGGCAATAACTTTCCCCATTATGCAGCTTGAAGATGCAATTAGGGCGATGTTAACACGTTGGTTCATGAAGAGGAAGACGAAGGCCACTCTCACGTCTACTCTTCTAACAACATTTGTTGAGAAGCTTCTAAAGGTAGAGTTAACACTCGTGTAGTAGAGTTAGCACTCCCGTTTATCCATTCGTAGTAGAGTTAACACTGCCTTTAGTAGAGTTACTTCCTTCGTAGTAGAACAGTACAACGTGCAGGATATAGACAAGCACTAGGTTGTTTTTACACGATCTGAATCTTCTCATTTAGTCAATTTGACTGAGAAGACGTGTTCATGTAAGCGGTATAACGTCAAAAAAATTACTTGTGTGCATGCCATTGCCGTTGTTGAGGCTTGTAGAAGGCCAGCAATCAAACTTACGCATCCATACTATCACACGACCTTCCTGTACTACACATACTCTGGTAGTATCTTTCCTAGAGATGCTGCAATTCCCGTTCTGTTAGATATGAGCCGTAAGGTGTGTAATCCACTACATGTGTGTCAACAACCAGGGAGGCCGAAGAAATCGCGGATAAAGAGCTGGTTCGAGTGTTCACAACTTGATAAACGTCCAAGAAAAGTTCCAGCTTGTTCTAAATGTAAGCAAGTATGTCACAATGCCCGCACATGTCGTGAAAGCATTCATTCTTGAATAGTAGAGTTAACTCTTGTAGAAGACTTTGTACTTATTTACTAGAGTTAACATCGTTGTGGCAGATTTAATTCTTTTGTGGTAGAGTCATATCACATATCGTCTTTCTTTGGTAGAGTTAATTCTGAGTTAGATCACGTGTGGTCTTAGAATGGTAGAGTTAGGTCACGTATGGTTTCGATTGGTAGAGTTAAACTTTTTTATGGTAGAGTTAACTTTGGTATAAACGAGTATGGTAGAAATAACTCTTGTATGGAAGAATATTGTACTTGTTTATGGTAGAGTTAATTCTTGTATGGCAGAGTATTGTACTTGTTTATGGTAGAGTAATTTGCTTAATTATGATTCAATACATTAAAAAGGTCAATCATGTAGAAAATTTTATATAATAAGTGTTCCAACATTCAAAATAACCGAATTTACAGAAAAAGACAACCACTAATGGTTGGGAAATATCTTTGAGAATTCATAATGTCAAATGCATACTTCACAAGCTTCTTCCATAGTTTCATCAAAGCCTTCTTCGAATCCTTCGAAGAAAGGGAGAATCTCTAGGAATTCACCATTGCAAATACATCCTTCTCAAACATACGCTTGTTCTAGAATTAGCAACTTCTTCTCTCCTCACCAACTGAGCTGGTGCATTAAAGATTTTGTGCAGTAGGTATCCTATGTATTCTAATGTATCAGCAACTGTTTGTTGTAGTAGAGGTCTTAGGACTTGATAATCTTTTTGTCTTGTGTTATCTCCTAAACAAACTAGCAGAAATCCATATAGCAGTTTGGCTTCTTCACATTCACCATTAAAAGCTCTTAGTAGCATTTCTAAACCACCATCATGATTTCCATTCACAAAAAACTATCTCATACCACATCGGTATAGAGCTTCCACATTCCCGGCATTGCATAACCTTCTATGGAAATTGTTGAAAAGAGTATTATTTCTTGCAAAGGGATAGGAATATAATGGAACATTACCAGTAGATATATTCCTTAGAACTTCATTATCATTGCATAACTCTTTAAAATCCTTTGACACGAGCCTGACACTGTAAATCTCCTCAAGTTCTTATGTTGCACATCTAGCTATGATGTTCGTTAAAACATTGTTCGGTAAGTCTGTTATATGTGTCTTGCGAACGATGTTGCTTCTTTTTGCTGAATCCATCTATCCAAAAGAAAACAAATATATACTTTTAGCTTTAGTATCAAAGTTAACAAAAAACTTGTACAAGCCTCAAACCTAAATATACAAACTACTACCTTTGTATGATTATGAAGAAATCGGTTCAGAAAAAAGTGTAGAAGCTTTTGATAGATTGAAAGGTGAAGATGAAAAGTTTTTACCAAAGGTGAAGATGGAGAGTTTAGAAAAATTCTATATGAAAGGTTCTTTTTTTACACATTTGGCACAAACTTCAATGTATTCAATATTTTCCTTTATATAGTCCTTATAACGATTAGACTCTTCAGCTTCCCTTTACTTTATTGTTAATCGTTATAATGAGTATATGAAGGAAAATATTGAATACATTGAAGCTTGTGCTAATATTAAACATTATTAACCTACAATATTAAACTTGAAAAAATATTGATGTGTCATCAACGAATAGAATACGCATAACAAACCATGAATATTCTACTAAATAGTAATGAACTCTATTATACTGTAAATGAACTTTACTAAGCAGTATGTGAACCCTACTACACGAGAACATGAACTCCACTATACGGTAAACGAACTCTATCATACTGTAAATGAACTCTACTAAACCGTTAATGAACTCTACTATACGAGGAAATGAACACTATCATTCTGGAAATGAACTCTACTTAACAGTAATGAACTCTACTACACGAGAAAATGAACTCTATCATTCTGGAAATGAACTCTACTAAACAGTAATGAACTCTACTACACAAGGAAATGTACTACATTACACGGTAAATGAACTTTATCATACCGTACATGTCGTGAAATCATGTTGTGAAAGAATTCATTCTTGAATAGTAGAGTTAACTCTTGTAGAAGACTTCACACTTATTTAATAGAGTTAACATTGTTGTGGCAGAGTTAATTCTTCTATGGTAGAGTTATATCACCTATTGTCTTTCTGTGGTAGAGTTAGTTATGAGTTAGATCACGTATGGTCTTCGAAAGATAGAGTTTGATCACATATGGTTTCAAATATGAGAGTTAATTTGTTGTCAATAACCTATATATTCATGTACGACTATACAAATATATACTACTTTAAGACTATACATACTAAGACTACACTAATTTGCAAAGCTACCACTCTAAGAATATACATAGATTATACAAATCTACCAATCCAGCAGGAGGTCTTAGGATGTTGTGATGAGGACGTTCTTATCACACAGTTTTGCGGGTGCTGGATCACTGCATGCAATTTTCGCTTCTATCGGAAGTTCCTCTATGAATTCAATGGCGTATTTAAGCCAAGAGAAGTCGATGTACTCGTCAGTAAGACCTTCGAAGTTGCATCCAATGGCCAGACACTCGATCATCTTGAGAGCGTACACGCCACAGTCACCTGACCGTTTATTACGTTGTACGCCCTTAGTCACACAAGCAATCTTATATTGAGCCGCGCTAATGTGTGGACGCATCTCCTTGGATGAGAAACACTTGATCATCTTCAGAATCATCACGACATATGGCCTACAAAAAAGGAGAACCATGTAAATGAACTCTACTATCGGAAATATATGAACTCTACTACACATGTTATGAACTCTACTACACGAAAAATGAACTACACCACAAGGTAAATGAACTCTACCACATATGTATATGAACTCTACTACACATGTTATGAACTCTACTACACGAAAAATGAACTACACCAAAACGTAAATGAACTCTACCACATATGTATATGAACTCTACTACATGGTATATGAACTCTACTATACTGAATTTGAGTAACTTACTTGCATGACTCTATCACTGCAGCAGCGAGATTGCAAGATGGGTCGGTATCGTATATGTGAACCTTCGCTTCGTTCAGATTAACTTCCACGGCCACCTAGTGGATGTTGTTAATATTATGAGGGATGTAGATCGTGTCCACGTCTCTTATCCACTGATTGTGAGTGACAAAAAATGAAGGTTGAATGCCTTGGAAGACATCTTTAAACCCACTGGGCCACATGTACTTATCATCCTTTCCCACGTAATCCATTGTGTATATGTAACACCAATAACCACAAAACAGTGGCTCGAGGAAAGCAATCCAATTACTCTTGTATGGCCTTGGAGTTTGCAACGATCCTTGCCCAAAGAGATTCATCTTGGACATCATATGTTATAATAAAAAGAGTAGCACAAATGTATTAGTACTCTAAATGAACTCTACTACAACAAACTTAAATCTAATATACTTGAACTTACACAATTTTGTAGCCAGCCATATTGAGGGATAGGCCACTTATGTTTTGGGGTGATAAAGCAGAGAAAGAAATCCACATTTGACATCGGTTTCCCACGACCGTAAGTTCTCTATAGAAATTTACAAATTTGTAAATAATCGACGAATCTGTATGCAATATATCATATTCAAATAGGTACATACAATTCATGCTTCACATAGTCGCGTAGCCAAAGTATTTTTATTTTTGGAATCGGCCCAAAAGGATCATAGACACGAGGAGAAGGAACCACATTCTTATGAATCCTCTTGACAATGGAACAACCTAAGAAAGGGGATACCTGTAATAAGAAAAAAAGAACGGCAAATGAATTATACTAAATGGAAAGTCAACTCTATTATACGTCAAAAGAACTGTAAATGAACTCTACTCTAAGATATAATGAACTCTACTTAATGGTAAGTTAACTCTACTATAAGATAGAATGAACTCTACTATGCGATAAATGAACTATACTATACTTGAAAATGAACTCCACTATAAGGTAAATGAACTCTACTATACGGTAAATGAACTCTATCATTCGAGTAAATGAACTCTAATACATTTGAAATGAACTCCACTACATTTGAAATGAACTCTATCATATTGTAAATGTACTATACTTGGTTCTTATCGAGTACTCGTGCCCGAATCTCTTTTGGTAACACGTCTTCCATATAGACTAACTCCTCCTGTGTTTTTTTAGCCTTTTCAGGAGAATCCACCACGTTTATGAGGCCAAGCTCTGACATTCCTAGCTACAGTTTTTCTTCATTGTAAGGTGGTTCTTCTTTTGACGATTCTTTTGGATTCCTAACAACCCGTGATAACGGGCTGAAAGGGTCGGATGTCTCCTAACTCTTGATAACCCATTTATTCTACAAAAAAAAAAATGTCAACTCTATTAAACAGAACTATCAACTCTACCAATAAGACTTATTAAATATGGATTTACCTGGTTCGGTGGGATGGTATGTTTGGTGTTGGCTTGGGACACAATAGTGCCATCGAGGTGAGAATCTGCATTTGTTGGTGTTGTTGGCTCAATTGTATTATGCACAACACCTGAACCCGCACTTGGTGTTTTCTCCGAGTTCGGCTCCACCAGGCTAGGTCGCTCCCGAAGAGGTGTCTGTGAAGCGTAACTGTACTATGTTAGCTTCATAGTTGGTAGAGTTGCTAATAGTGGTAGAGTTCATTTTTATGGTTTGGTAGAGATATATCGATCACAAGAATTGTTTAGTAGAGTTACACATATCTCGACCAAACCATATATAAGCTCTACCAAAGTTAACAACCCACAACTTTATGTTTATATGATGTTTGTCAAATATGTACGTAATGTTAACAATTCAATGTTTGTACATAGGATAAATCAATCAGAGTAAATTCAAATAGAGCCTTATGTACCGATTTAAGTTCCATATTTTTAGGGGAGTTCAGAGTAATGTATGTATCGCCTTCTATGTCATCTTCGCGATTCACAGGTTCATGAGTTCGATGTGGTGGAGTTGTTTGACCTCCACCCTTATCCCCATTCTCAACCTTGTTGCTCTCCAGGCTATTAACTTGTGGTTGCACCCTGGTCTCCTCCAGCCTAAGAATCCTCTCAAGCATGGTTGTATTGTCTGAGGTTTTATGCTCCAACCTAAACACGCACTCAGCAAGCATTGCGGTCTCTGCCCTGGTTTCTAGCATTTTCTCCTCTAGACGATATATACGTTCAGCAAACACGTTGTGATCGTGTTTTATCCCTTCGAAGGCTTTGGTCAAATCTCTAAGAGTGTCAAACAATGCACTCGACTACTCTGACTTCTGCTTTTTATGTTTAACGGCTCTCACCACATCTTTCAAGGTAGTGAAGTCATCCATATCTTTCTTCTTTCTCTTCTCTTCTCTCTTGTATTTGTTCTCCTCGACCTTTTGTTTTTTCTCCTTATGTTTGACCTCTTCCTTCTGTTTTTTTATTCTCTTTGCCTTTCTTCACCTGATCTTTAGAACTAACACTACACTTGCTCATCCTCTCCTCGATATAAGCATCTGCTTTTCTCTTATTACTTATGTCCCAGGCGGATTCATCTAGACTGGAGGCAAATATGTCTCTAAGCATGGTGTCCACTTTGGGATCTGCAATATACGTAAATGAACTCTACTAGTAGCGTAAATGAACTCTAATATATATAAATGAACTCTATCAATCACATAAACCAACTTTACTACGAAAGCAATTTACCTTTTCATCCTATGTGTTTCATTGCTCCAACTTCACAATTTCCTCGGGTTCAATGACTTGTTTTTTGATTGGTCTCCTTCGTAAAATGGGGATGTCACATTCTCTTTGATCCCCATTTATTTCAGCTAGTATGGGGATATACTCAAATGACCATATGAGAAGTGAGTGCACAAACTCATGTAGAGTGTAAGTACTGGCTTTTTTGTAAGCTACACTTTTGATCAATTTGATCAGTTCTTGAAACGCCACTCTTCCCCATGGACGCCTCTCGAATTTCTCAAAATCTGCAACCAACTTCGCAGAACTAAAAGGGAGCCTACTATTTACGTGACAACCATAAACCCCTACATGCAACACCACTAGAAAGCCTTCCATTTTCCTCTTCTCGAAAGACCACCCTCTACATCTCCCCAACACGTCTTTCATCTCTACCCATGTAGGGCCTTCACCAACCCCTAAACGCATTTCTTCCCAAAGCTCTTCGTGGGTATCTACCAAATTAGAAGACCCATTGAAGTTATCGCAATTAATGTGCATGATTTCCGCGAACTCGTGTAGAGAAAACCTCGTAGGCCGATACCCAAACAACATCCACATCTCATACTTATTCTTAATCATTATTTGATGCATCAACAAGTATTGTATATGCCTCCCAGTAAAGGTGTAGTCGGAGTCTGCAAGCTTCAGAAAAACGCCTAGGCAAGAGTTCTCCTTTATGTCTATGTATGCATCTCATATTACTGATGTTTTTAAGATTGCAGTAATGGTTGATGGTTTGATTCTTCATCATCGGTAGACCGTGTCTGAAAAGTTTCTCCGGGTACTTCTTCTTTACCATATCTAAAGATGAAAACAAATGATAAACATTAAAAACCCAACTCCATTACACTCAAATAAACTCGACTACACGGAACTCAACTCTACCATACATCACACTAACTCTATTACACTTCACCCTACACGGAATCCAACTCTACTACACTACAAGCCAACTCTACCACACTACAAGCCAACTCTACCACACTACAACTTAACTCTACTATACGTCAGACTAATTCTACAACACAGAATCCAACTCTACCATACTACAACCTAACTCTACCACACTACAAGTCAACTATACCACACTACAATCTAACTCTACTAAACGTCAGACTAATTTACTACACGAAATCTAATTCTACCACACTACAACCTAACTTTACCACACTACAAGCCAACTCTACCACACTGCAATCTAACTATACCAAACGTCAGACTAACTCTACTACGCGGAATCCAACTCTACCACACTACAACCTAACTCTAATCTTTTGTTACAATAGAAGCAGAAGTGATGTGGATTATTCAAGAATCTCAAAAAGTCCAATATACATACATTATTGGACCTTTTGAATAACACTACAACCTAACTCTACCAAACATCAGACTAACTCTACTACACTAAGCATATCTCTACTACACTTCACCCTCACTCTACTATACTAAGCATATCTCTACTTCACCCTTACCCTCACAACTAGTTACGAACTATATCACAATTGCTCAGACCCGGGAAGAACTCTACTTGACAAACACAGAAGAAGAAGATGAAGAACAAAAACCCAAATGTCGCGAAATCGAGAAACCCAAATGTCGCGAAATCGACAAACCCAATGTTTATGTAAACAACAAACCCAAATTTCCTCGCGAAAAATAAGAAACTTACCTTGGATAAATAAAAAATACGACAATGAAGACGACAAGTAAGAAGAATAAGAAGAAGACAACGAGTAAAAAAAACAACGAAGAAAACAGTTTTTGTTTCAAGGGTGTAATCGTAATTACAGATTACACCCTTTACATTTTTGTTTTGCTCTATTTGAGCAATTCTTTCTATATTAATCCCCTGTAGAGAATTGTTTCGCTCATTGTTTATACTTATGTAACTTGTTTGTGGTCTAGTCCTTTTTTTGGATTCTATCATGACATCAAACGCTCTATTCTGATTTTGATTTCACCATTTCCAAAAGAATATGTGGGATCTTAATCTTGTTAATGTAGATGTCTGAGTCACATTCTCGAAATACTATCATTTGTAAGAAGAAGTTATATCATCTATTCGATTTGTTTGACGGTGGTTTCGTTCCTCGAATTTGAACTATAATTCATTGGATTTTAATTTTTTTTTTTTTTCAACGACAAATTATATTGGGCCACAACTAGTCGACCCAATAGCCAAATTCCTACATAATGTAGGCGGGGAGACTCGATCTCTGGTTGTACAAATGAGCTGCCTTATATGTACCTACCGCCTGCCATTAGGCTAAGAGCCATTTGCATTGGATTTTAATTTAGTATTTGAGATTTTTTTTTCTTGGGATATTTTTTAAAAATTATATTTCTTGAGTTAAGTTTCCATGATATTTTTATTTTCTGTCAACTTATGTAATTCAATATCGTAATTCTAATATTTATGGTCAATCATATAATTTTGAGCGGAATAAAAAACACATCAAACCACTATAAGTTAGCTTAAATGTTAACTTGTAGTAATATATCACATTCAAATTTACTATTCTTTTTATTCATTTTGATTATTATATTAAAATAATCAGAAATTAACATGATAGCCGTGTCATGAACCACTAATTATACCGTTAATTCAAACAATATGTTAATAATGATTGAAGCTCTTACGCATACATACATGTCAAAATTAGTTGAGAGATTTTTATTTTTTTGTCAACTACCCTACTAGGTTTTAAATCTCATTTCTACTCTGTGGGTAGGGGGTTCGATTCCTGGTGTCTTGAGGATTTGTAAAGTGACAACACCACTAAACCACCTGTCATCGACCAATTAGTTGAGAGATTAGAAGTAACGGTCTATTTTTTTTCAACATTAGAGTACAATTAGTTGACTTAATAATTAAATATATATAATATAAACCATAAAATTTGATTTTTAAATGCACCTATTTTTAGTAAATTTACAACTTAAGCCACCTGTAAATAATAGTCTATTTATAAAATCAAAACTATAATATAGATATAGTGAATTTTAGGCTTTACTTTTGTCCTTAATTTGTAACATGGTCTCTCTCTCATTACCCATAAAAGGCGATACAAAAATTAAAAATTGCAACGGTACTTTATGGGCACCTGTTATGGCACCTATGAACATGTAACGAATGTTTTTATTTATTTATATTATAATTCTAGTTTATAGACACAACCTTTGTTTCAAATATTTGGTTTTACAAATCGTCCTAACAATGTGACAAAAAAAAAAAAATCGTCCTAACATTTGCTCCCTTAACAGTCTTCGAAATTCACGACATCAAAAAAGTTTGATCAACAAAATTCTATAAATTATGAATATTAGAAAACTTACTTCAATCAAACTTTTGCATATTGATTTGCGGTGATGCACTTGATAAATTTTAACAATTTTTGTTCTCATTCTATTTTAATTTCTCAATATGTATAAGTGTGAAACTCAGGCTCTAACATGTGGAATAGTGTGGAACTGAAGAATACTTTTGTTCCACATTTTTCCATTCACTTTTGTAGAATTAGCATTGTGGAATTTGAGTAATTTTGTACTTTTTCTTTCTTTATATTATTTTGTTTATTTTCTTCTAGTTTTGCATGTGACTTATAATATTCCATAAATAACTTCACTAGATTTCAATTATTTAATTAATTTCTAAAATAAAATATATAATCACCAATATATAATGACTTGGATATAATATTACTTAATTGCTCAATTGAAATTTAATATTCACTTTGGTCTTTTTTGTGTAAGTTGTTTTTATTTGAATGTACGTTTCTTAACTTTTTTTTATTGTTTAAATTCACTAAGAATATAATTATTTTAAAGTAAAAGAAATATATTTTTAAAATAAAAGTTTTGGAAGTTGTAAATGATAAAATGAATTTGAACTTTTAGTTTAATTTATGTTTTGGTTTTGGAAACAACTTATATTTATATTTTGAAACATAAAATATTTTCTAAAGTAACTTATAAAAAATATAGAGAGTAATATATATAACAATTATACATATCAAAGTAAATATATTAATATCAAATAACTGACTAATTTTAAATAATTGTATAATATATATTTATTTTTATCAAATAATTTTGTAATCATAAATATATTGTTTATATTTATATTTCAATCACTCAAAAATGTCATAGTAGATTGTTTTGGTTTCCTAAATAAAACTTAGAACAACATTCAATTTTCCGTTTGGAATGATTTAAATTTGATTTTTTGGTATAAGAATCTGTTATGAAGAGTTCGACTCACCTACACTACATAAGATAAATTAAAAGAGATTTTAAAGTAGATTTTAGATATAGATCATGATCTGTCCATCTAAATATTGACAAAAATTCACAAAATATCACATTTAAATTCCACATCAATGGAATTCAGTTGTTAGACTGTTACTATTTACACTTTCAATCTTCTTGGAGAATTAACGCTTAAATAAAACCTTGATTTTTTTTATGTCGCCGGAAAATATTGAAGGTGCATCCAATAAATTAGTTATGTGATTGTGGTGTGCAGAAGGACAAGCAGGAAAGCGTTAACAAAGCAAACAATACTCTCTTCAAAAGATGAGCCGACAAAAGTTATATAAAGAAAACTGTTAGCAAAACAATAAAATAAGCGTTTGAATGATTTACCAGACAACACCAACAATCGTATAATCTATCAACATTTTAGCTTGATCGAGTATAGAACTCAAATATTCATATAAATTTATTGGTTGAGACTATCATATCAATCTGAATCTAGCGTATTGTCACTTTTGGGGGGTCAAAGTTATATGACCTCTGCTTGCGTCTGATTTTGACTGTCAGAAAGATGTAATCATTAATGTCACAGAACCAAATCTTTTGCTGCCCTACTCACATTTCATGCGTATTCACTAATTTTAATCTATTCTTTTATAATAAAAAAACTGGATACATTTTACCAGATCGATCGCAACCAAACAAATGTTGCAACGACGAAGCACGTCCGATGACAATACGAGAATATTTTGTTATTTTTCATAGAAATATGAAACACTCTAAAGAAGCCAGAGGGTTCTCAAAGGAGTCGTTAGGGGTAGATTTGTCATTATCACCAACAGAACCTGGCCACTGATGATAACGACAATCTTGCTCCAACCCGTTCTTATTCGGGTCAAATCTGACCCGACCCGGAGACTGACATTTTCTCTTCATCATCATGAGGGACCTGTTAATCGCCGGTGACCTAGACCTCCTGTCGGATCTTTCAGTCGGGTCTCTTTTACCCGTACCCGATTGTACCAGCTTCACCGAGCCCTCAGCTTCGGTGTTTCTCTTAAGCGGAGACATATCAGTTCTTCGGGTGATTTGATACCGACATTTCGCCGGAGATCTCTGTCTCACTCTCTGTGTTTTCATCTTCTTCACTTCTTCCTCATCGAACCCACTTACAATCGAAAGCAAACTCTCACTCAAACTACAAATTTCCGAAACCTCCGATCCTTTTTCTGGTTCAACTAAACCGGGCTTGGTCAAAAGCGGGTCTGGAGAAATGTCGACAACAATTCCGGGTTTATTCTCCGTCTCTTCTTCCGGAATCTTTACTGTAGCTGTCTCCATTGCGAAATTGTCGTTAGAGGAAGTGAGCATTGTGGTTTCGGACAAGACTTCTTTTACTACAGTCTTTTCCTCGACCACAGATAGAGGCGGTGAGATGTTATTGGCTGAAATAAGCTCATCTCTCCTGTCGGCGATGGCGGAGCTGACGCAACAACCCATAACAGAAAATGACGTCGTTTGAATTGGAGAAAGTGAGTCTTTTTGGGGTTGTGTGATTATGAATGTGAGTTTTGGGTATTTATTGGCAATATTTTGGAGTGAAAGAAAAAACAAAAAGTAAGAAGATGAATATCGATAGAAATCAAGCCACCTGTAAAGTAGAAACTACTCCAACTTTCTTAGAAAACCAGAACAGTGGAAGTAACAGTGAAGAGACGGAATAATAAGGTTTCTATGTTAAGTACCACATATGGCCAATTTTTTTTAATGACTTATTGTAAACATTTGGAATCGAGTAAAAGAGCACTAGGGTCTACTAGTAGTATCTTCAACGATGTCTATTTTACTTAGTTGATCATATGATATTAGACGAAAAGTACATTCTCATCAGCGGGGGCTCACTGACTGAATGCTATTGCCAGTCTATCCAAACCGTGAAATATAGACTCTGCTTCAATCCGTATAACTCACGAGTTACACTCCATATGTAGACTTTATGATATTGATAAACAATAATCTATATTTGTATATTCATATAATAGTAAGGTACATTCATATATTCACGTACACTCGCATTAGTCAACTTCCACGAATTATGATTGTGCAACATATGACACAAGTACCAACTACAAGACTAGACGAGACCAAAAATGTAAATACCATTTACATAACAGTGATTTCCACGTTGGCAACATAACGAAGAGTCATGTCTGCATTTTAAAATCCCACACGTTTTAGATTCTTTACCTCAGTAACATGAAGACTTCCAGAGTTCTACTCTATATATTTTGATCCTATAGGTCTAAAACAACGATTTACAAACTTGTATAAATTCATTCTATGTCAACAATGCGCACGTCAATACTCACATTTCCAGCTATACCAAGTTTTCCACACCACTTCACAGGCAGTGACCTATACTCAAATCAGAGCCTATTTTCTCTAATATAAAATTTATTGTTGATTATTTATTATATCTTATATATTAAAACAGGTTGCACTTCTATCTTGAACGTGTTATAAAGTATATAAAAATAAATTAGCCTAAGTTCATAACAACTCTTTAAAAAAAAATCAAATTGAATAGAAATTTGTTTAAGAAATACTAAAATTAATAAAAAATTCTCTTAAAAATCGATTCTAGTTTAGAATGGGATTGGATTTTTTCGGTACATAGATTTAGGATGTATTATGGTATTTTGACGGGTTTGATTCATTTAATTCGATATTTTGTTTTAAGATATATTCAAATATTTTACTTTTCGGATAAATCTAGTTCGGATTCATGTAATTTTATATAAATATTCAAAATTTTAAAATATTTAATTAGAAAAACTAAAATTTGGTTATTGATTGGTCTTATATCGGGTTTAGTTTCTGTTTTTTTTTTAAAATATATAGGCTTAGGACCTATGGAGTGTTTTGTGAGGTTTGGTTCAGATTAGATTATTCTAATTCAAGTTAATTTTTGTTTGTTTTGGGTTACTAAAACAATATTTCAAAAACAATATTCAAAATATCAACACGGATGTAAAAAGTACACGGGTTAAAAAAAACAATCAAATCCCAGTATCGGAATTCTTATCCGATTATAGACTTGAACTTGATAAAATCACATGAGAATTAGACAATGCACTTTCTACGCTTCTCTAATCTGTAAACTTACATATGCAGCTAGCAAAGAAAGTGTAAAACCCAAGTCAAATCTTGAATATATGCTTAATCAAAGGGCATAAACCCAGTTCTCGATCCTACAAATATGTACACAAAATACGCATAAATAATCTCCCTGAACCCAATCAATGTAAGCCAATTCATTGGGAGAAAAAAAACCAGAAAACAAAACACCAGATGCCAAAATCAACTCAAGTCAATGTGGTTGGTAGCTCGAGTGTTTTAATATGTCAATGGTGATAGCGAGAGATAAACAGTCTTCAACATTCTTGAATGGAGTTTGAGTTGGAGGAATCTCTTGATGAGCTGTGTTGATGCTGAGGTTGTGAGATGTGTTGAGGTGGACAAGGCACGGGCGCTGGATGAGCGATGAACGTAGGGATATTGTCTCCTGGCATCAATACCGACACACCATTTGAGTAAACAGTCATCTGCAAAGCAAAGAAAAAAAATTCACATCAATAATAACACAACATAGATCTAATGGATAGAAGAAGCAAAGATTCTTGAAAAGGATTTTGCTTGATGAGCCAACAAATCACAAGCAAATGAGAATTTTGAGTGGCAGAAGACAATGACAGATCTAAGCATGTGTCATTGTTTCCCAACAGCAACTCAGGTTAAAGTGAAGAAAAGGGTAAACACATTTGGTCTTAAGTTTACATTTTATGGGTCCTCTCATGTTGTTGAATGGTTCCACTCTTTGATCACATGGTTTGTTCCATATCCTTCTAAAATAATCTATTGTCCAATCGATAAATTAATCAGATTGACTATTTCTAACAGGACCATAAGGTATAACAAGAGCTTCTTCATCGGTTCAAGACCAGCAACTGTTAGGAAAGAAGAAATAATCCGAGTTTTAAACTCCCTTTAACATCCTATTCATCACAATTTGCAAAGAAACGATCGCGGAGGAAACCCATTTCTCAAAACACATCCAAGTTTGTATCTTGAGAGGGATTCAATTTGAGACCAAAGTTAAGCTAATATTTAGAACTTAAAGTTACGAGAGACAAAGAACTCTCCAAGAAACTGTTACCCCAAGATAAGTCTTTGAGTTGTTTAACTAAGAAGAAACACATAATTCTCTAATAACATTCGAGTTCACATATAGATTGAAACATATTGGGGTGTTAAATCTGTCCTACTTCTAGTCTTATATGATATAAGAGGCAAACAATTATTGCAACCTCCTTGAAACCTATGCTAGAGTCAAACAAGTCAACTTGGAGTATGTGCCAACTCAAGAAGATGGAATACAAGAAGAGACTATGGCATAGGAGTAATGTCAGGTTTCAAGTAGGCTCGTGGGGCCATTTGTGTTCCTAGGAAATGTCAGTCATACATGGTTTAGACATAGACGTTAGACCTCCTTTTCCATCTACAACACGCATAGTTGGTAATATACACGTCAATCTACATAGGAATCAATCTTCAGCAAACAAAACTTTATTTACATTTCTTTCTTGTCTCCTTTGTCATTATGGAGAAGGAAAAAAAAACAGAGAGATTCTGATGATAAAACAAATCAATGAATGCATCACCATATATACATACATATGTATACACACTCGAACAGTGTATGCATGTGTGAGTGAACAAGCTTATGAGACATCTTTAATATTGATGATGTAACAGCATGTGCAATGTTGGGTCTCTTTCAATACATAAATAGTACACAAAATCAAAACCTTGTGATGTTTTCTTCTTGTGCTTTTGGGACGAACGTGTTCACATCAAATGAATTTCACCTCAAAATCAATCTAAAGACTATAACTTTTTAATACCAAATTTGCTTCATCAAACACATTATTCGAAGATTTACGAAGAGACGATAATAATTTCACATCTAAAAATAAGTTTTTCTTTCTTTAGTATCTGTTTTAACCGATATTTATCTTACATGTCAACATCAGATTAAAAAATAACTACCAAAAATAGAACTAAAGAACAATGGAATCACTAGATTAGTCAAAAAAGTGTCAACATTTGAATTAAACAGTAAGTACTAAGCAGATAATAATGCGAAAATCAAGGAATATGAGTGTTTGTTGCGATTTTATTCTGTGAATTATAAAGGGAATAAAGTAAAAAACAATACTTGCCTTGGGAGATTGATAACCGAGCTTAGTAGCAGAGCCATCGAACCCGACCCGAGAATCCATACCCGAAAGGACGCGACCAGAAGAAGAATCTGAGGTAGTACTTGTAGTGGTGGTTCGAATCAGTCTCTCAAAGATAGCCATGACAAGGAACATAGAGATGAGAATGGCTGTAGCAACAAATCCAAAAGAGACGGCATTGACAGAGTCGTCGAATCGAGATTTCCAGGGCTCGTCTCGCCGGAGATTCATCGGAGCTCCAATCGGTGGCCATGGAGGATGGTTTAAGCGCTCAAGCTCTCTCATTTCTGAAAATGTTTAGTTGCAGAGAGATGAGAAGGAGAAGAAGAGGGAGCAAGAGGGGCGAATATGTGAGAATGTGAAAGTTTTGGGATTTTAAGAGAAATTTAAAAACAGAGAAAAAAAGTTTAAACTTTTCGGGGACACACATGTTGTCCTTTATTGCACAGCTTTTCTTACAAAGAGAATTAGTGAATTTTGTTAATTTGTTTGAAATGATTATTTTTAATTAATATTATTCCTTAATCCTAAAAGTATATAATGTTGACAACAAGTATAGGTCTGAGCTAAAAAGTGATCTATTTGTTTGAGCAAAGCCCAAATAAAACCAGTTGTCATAAAAAAGAAAGCATTTGGGCTTAGTTTGGCTGCAAAGAAAATAGTAAGAACATGGGCAAGCAAGAATATCAGATACAACCATCTCTGTTGTTGTATTTGTTTAGATAATTCAATTTAATTGTCTGCTGCTTTTTTGTTGCATCATTCAATTCATTATCTGTTTTAGGACCAACACCTATAAAACTTATTACAACACACCATCTCAACTTCGTTTCCACAATGAACAAATACTTCGCCTATTCGATAGATTACCATCAAACTATTTCACCAATCATCCTGAAAACTATTCAAACTACATGACGAAATTCATAAAAAATATTGCAGTCTAATGTCAGATAAAAATCATATACCCTCTAAATTCTCAACAACAAATACACTCTTAGAAGTTATTTAAAAGAAAAACTCTTAAATCTTTATTTTTTTCTGCGTACATTATTAAAATTGACACTCAACAATCACTCATTAAATGTTATATTCTTCTTAGGCACAGTGTAAAAAAAATCTTAATGTACCTGAATTTTGTAGATACATCTAATTAAGAAATCTCAATTGGTAAATCAGTTACTGATTTCTTATTCTTTTACGCAGCATTTTGGTTATATATATATATTGGTTTTTATTGCCATCATAGGATTTATTGGTTTTTGTTTTTTCAACAGCAAATTAATTGGGTTACAACTAGTTGACCAAGCCAAATTCATATCTAATATAAGCGGGAGACTTAATCCCTGATTGTATAAATGAGATACCTTAAGTGGATTTACCGCCGGCTAAGAGCCATTTGCAGGATTTATTGGTTTTGAATTGGCAAAAAACAAAAATATGAAAAGGAAAAAAGGAAAAGAATATTGATTCGTTAGGAGAGTAGGAGACAAAGACCAAACAGTTGAAAGATAAAATAAAAAGAAAAACAGAGTATCCGAAAACGATGCTTTAAGGCACTCTGCCCAAAGCTTCTTCTTCTTCTTCCTCTTCCTCTGTTATATCTCTTTCTCGTGAACCCCAATGGTTAATTCTTCACACGAATTCAACTCCAGATAACAAAAGCTGCTTACATTTTATTCAATTCTCTCCTCTCTTCTTCCTTTTCAAAACCCCAAAAGATCGAAACTTTCTTTCATATTCGAAACATCATCCTTTAAAGCTTTAAAACCCAGAAAAGGGAGTAAAATGAGATTGGAGGATACATTAGAGGCGATGAATCAGTACAGGAAAAAGATATTCCGGAAGGTGAAGGTGGCTGTGAAGAAGAAGAAGAAGAAGAAGGAGACTATGTTTCAGTATGATCCATGGAGTTACGCTTTGAACTTTGACGACGGAGGAGAGAATCCTCAGAGATTATCCGGCAACTGTAAACTCCAAAAAATCACTCTTATTTATGTTGTCGCTGTCAAATTTTGACCTTGTCAAATTTTGACCTTGTCAAATCTCTTTCTCCCTCTTTTTCGGCTACAGTTTTAAAGCAGTCTCTCTTTTTTTTTTTTTTGTCATTAGAGATCTTTTCGATCAAAACTTGAGTCATGTTTCAATGTACTTCAAAAGGTCGAAAGCAATTATCTCGACAACTCTTTGATCATTCCATATTGCAATTAAGCTTTTCTAAATGAGAATCTAAAAACCATAACAAGATTGTTGAGTACTAAACTCAAGAATGTTCCCATGTTAAAACAAAAATAGTGATAAAGATCATAATAAACTGTTCATTGAAATTTTAAAAGACTAATCCCAATTTTAAATCTAACAATGATGAAAAAAATGAATTTTGATTTCGTTAAGTGAGTATTTGTAAATCTATCTGTCGTTCAAATTTAAATTACAGACTTGAAGCAGAAACTAGAAATGCGATTGACTCGCACCTAACAAATTTCTACAAGTTAGACCTATTCTTTTGGACTAATGGCTTTTGCAACTATCCTCTTAGGTGAGAGAGAGATAAAAGATAAGATAATCAAAACAGAAAATAAACAGTGAAAGTAAGGAGACAAAGAAGCAACTTTTTTGGTTAGCAAGTCAAACACCCAACAAACTTCAAAACCAATTCAATAGCCAACTTTCTAGGAGACGTACCATGTTGGAGAATAAAAGCCTAACCAGTAACCAACGCCTCTTGCTCACTGCTACCACCAAAGTGGTCCTATATCTTTTCCATCAGTAAGCTAAATGCCTTTTGTTATCATAAATGCAATGCCAAAGAAACTTCATTTCAGTCACATTATACAATATGATGCAATGGTCTCCTCATGTTCTTGCAACAGATCAGTTACATCTTCACTATATTAGTTCCCTTTAGTTACTGAAAGAGTTGAAGAAAGAATCATTGTGATGGGTTTATGACTGTGAGCTGGTCACTGGAGAATCATGCGTGAATACTCTACTTTTTCATCCAGTTGATTCTGAGTCCATATCAGCATCTTCGACAAGTGTCCAAGTCTGGGACCTGTCAATCCACAAACATAACATCATCATCGAGTTGGTAAATTGACAATGTTTCAAGAGTAAATCTAAAGGACACATGTGAGTAACTAAGATTGTAAGACCATGTTCAATGCTAGTATTTTAAGTGAGTATCTTAACAATAAAAAAATCAAATTTAATAAAACAAAAAGTGAGAGAATGATTTGAGTATCTTAAATAAGATACTTAAGATACTCTTAAAATATCTTATCCACTTGTCAATTTAATATTGGTTTATTTTTGTATTATAATAAAATAATAATATTTCATTGTTAAGATACTAAATATAAGATATCTAGCATTGTACATGCTCTAAGAATCGCTGTAATTATGACAGTTTTTGGCATCCTGAACATGGCTTACACTGTTTGCAAAATGAAAATTACTAGAGAGATAAGTCCACAATTTCACTTGCTGTCTTTAAGCCACAACAAGTAGAAAGTTGAGTAGTTACCTGTTTCACCACTCCGGCTTTTATAAATTGCTTTATTTACTTCGCTAGCTGTCTTAAACCGATATGAGTTGTCAAGAAGCTCTTTAACCGGGCAGGTAGAGGGATCTTTAAAGCAAAGTAGGGCAATAGGTTTTTCCAAGTCGTCCAGAAACGCCTGCTGCATTACATATAATCTTATAGGATTAAAACGATGGCATTTGTCGACCCAGCGAGCAAGAAGTAGATGCTTTACACATAGATTACATAATCTTTGACGAAGTAAACTATTAAGCATATGATGACAGAACATATAAATGGATGAAATTCCAATAAAATGAATGAGAGACATGAGATACTAACAGGATACACAATGTGATCTAAGTGAGCGTTAAAGACCTATGTTTGGTTCTCCAAATGGTTTAAGCTCATTTTGAGCAAACACTAAGGCCTCATCTGTCCTATCTTCGCGGATTAGTTCTATCATCCTTTGCTGTATAAGGAGAGAATTTGTCTCAGGTATCTGCAACATAGCACAAGCTTTCATGTGGTGAAAAACTGTGGCCAGTTAGGGGATAAGAAAGTAATTATCAGTTTCCATGTAAGTGATGGACTCCACCCTCTCTTTTCTTCAGAATCAGTGATGCTCATTACTTATAAAACAAGAATCATATTCAGCTGTATCACTGTTCACAAGAGAACTGAGATGATTGTTAAGATAAATAGCATTGTACCTCAGGGTTTAAACCATTCAACTCAATTGCATTCTCGAGATTTCCAAATTCTATAACCTTGACAATAGCCATTCGGTTAGTGATGCTCACAAGATCTACATCAGCTGTTTTTTTTTTGATAAGGAATAACTGAGACCAGATAGCACTATCCCTTCAAAGAAGCTGAGAAAGTTATTTCACTAGTTTAACCCCCGAATCATTTCAAAAGAGGATATGCTCAGTTCCAGACTCCTCTTGGAATTTCTTCACAGCTTCTCGATATCCTTTAGCCACAATAAAATTCATTACAACTTTGTTTAGGACTTCTTTCCGAATTTCTACATTTTTCAGAAGCAACTCCCAATCTTCGCTCGCGATCTCTAAATTCGGTGGTTCCTGCAGGATAAAAGAATTCAGGTCGTTTAAAATGTACATCATCAAGTCCAAAAAACACACGGGAAGAAAGGAAGTAATTAGTTGATTATGTATACAAAGAAACATATCATGAAGATGAACGTATTGCCATCTCTTCTTCGTTCACGATCTGTATATCTTCATTCTCTGGCATCTGCTTAGGAAAAAGGCCAGACGTTGACATTAGAAGCCATCAATGAGAAGTACAAAGAAACACTGAAGATGAATACATTACCAGATTATCATGGTCCTCTGTCATCTGATTAGACAAAAAAGCAAGAACAGTAACATTAAAAGTCATCACCGAAACATTGATACAAAGAAAACAATCGGTGAAGATGATTATCTTACCATAACATCTTCGTTTTCTTCCATCTAATTAGGAAAAACGAAAGGAATTAGAATACGTATGTGGCTCGCATGATGAATCTTTATCCAAAAGGACGAAATATAGAGTTATTTACCAAAAGGACGAATTTTCTCGCGAAGCAACTGAGCAAGAAATTCGCATCGCGATTCACAACGAAATCCCGGGAAACGAGGTCTTTGAGTCAAAGTTCGAGCCGGAAGCAGAATGCAGTAAATTTCTGTGAAAGATTAGACGTAAGAAAGAACAATGCAACGAGATTTCCTGGAAAAACGTTTCCGAGAAAGCGTACCTAGAGAGAGAAAGAAAATCTGGGGAAGGACGATTGCTACGAAATGACTTGACAAGATTTGTGGATTCTACTCACGCGCACTTTCAGTCTTCTTTCCTAAAAGCACCCCAATGGGGTCTCTAGCTAGAGTTTCTTACCAATCAAGTGTATATATTTGAATAAAATATAGCCTAATAGATGAAGAACGGATTCTTAGTACAGAACCTTAAGAATTATTAAGAGACTCATATGTGTCAATATTTCATTGGATGGAGGATTTTTGACTAAAAAAATAGAAGGAAGGGTTTCGATCTCTTGGATTGATCTCCTCTCCAATTCAATCTCTTCTTTCAAGTTCCATCTCTTTTCCTCTTTCTCTTTTTGAGTTTTTGATTGTGATTTACATATACCATTTATACGTCAGATCATGCTTATACTTTTGTTGTCAAAGAAGCTCATATACTTTCGGATTTTGGATTTAATCTGTCAATTGATCTGGCTGATTCACTTATTGATTCGTTTTTATCCGTTGAACTATGACCAGTCTGTTCAATTTTGGTTTAACGATTGTTGTGTTAAATCCCTGATATTTGCTGGAAACATCTTCGGTTTAACGCACGGAAAGTCTAATTAGAAGGATATTTGCTGGAAACATATTTGATAGGTGGAGATAGTATATACAAAGGTGTTTTTGTTGATGAATTCCATGCTAGTTGCAGAAGATATGATCTTTTTGTAGTTAAGCTATTCTTTTGTGTATTGAGGATCTAGCTCTTGAGTCTTATAGAATCAGCTTGTTAGCCATCCGTGAAATCACTCAATTATGTTGTGGTGCTACTGATTTTGTGTTGTTCTTGGTCTCTGGCCAAGTCACGTTGTTGAATATAATGAATAAATTTTCAAATTCGGTGATTTCATTGTTGTGTTTTCATTTGGAGATGTCAGGTAGTTATGCTGGTAAAACAATGATATTGCACAAGCTCCATATAGGAGAAGTTCTATCAATTGTTCCAACAATTGGTAGGTTAGATTGCTAAAGTATTTAGATTTGTTCTTTTGTTCGTCTGCTGATTTCATTTACAAAATTGGGGGAATCTGTGTTCTTGTGACATGTCTGTCATGTACTATAGTTATGATGTGGGATAATTTACTGGTTTGCTGAGGTTTTGAAATTTCTTTCTCAGGTTTCAATGTTGAGAAAGATCAGTACAAGAATGTGATGTTTACAGTTCATGATGTTGGTGGCCAAGAGAAGCTGAGGCTTTTGTGGAGGCATTACTTTAATAATAGCGATGGACTTATAAGTCTGTACTTATTTCATCTCTGTGTATTCTGATTGATACACATTCTTTGGTGTGTTAGGATTATTATTTACTTAATATTTATTGCTTTGGCTGTTCTTTTGAGACTTTTTTTTGTTTTCTTTGTGATTCTCAGAAAATTGAATTTCCTATCAGTTGGAGAAGAAGTTGAAGAAGAGAAGGAGCTGGCTGTTGTAAAGCAAAAAATTAAGCTGAGGCTTATTATTCGGTTTGTTGTAACTAAGGATAGGTTATATTGACACTGACTCATTTGGCTATCATAATGGAATATGCGCAAGGTTGTAAGTATTTGGGATTTGGATCGATATTGAGTGACTTCTTTGTTTGTTCTGTAAATGATTGTGTTTTTTTTACGTATATATGCAAACAGGGTTTTGGAAGATTGTCTCTTGTTATTGCATCAACTGCGAGTGTTGTTCAGATGGGAACCATGGAGTTCACTTCTAAGGTACTTATCAATACTTGTTTGTTCTGTGTATAAGAAGGAACTCCTTTTTTCGTAATCTAGTCTCATTTTGGTTCGGTGTTTGTTGATAGATGTATAGTGACAAAGTCTACTTCTTGAAATAAACTGTAGATAATGCTTGTGGAACCATTGGTAATAGCTATAAAATGTAGATCTTGTTGGGTTAAGACATATAAGTGTGAGTTTTTGAGTGCTTGTTTTTCTAAGAACCCCTAATGGGGTTCCAATGGTGGAACCCCTAAAATATTAAAACCAAAACAAAATTACTTAATTTGTTACATATCATTATTTTTATTAAAAAATGTTAAGAACCCTATTTGGGGTTCTAATGGATGGAGATGGTCTAAGTTATTTATATTTGTATTAAAAGAGCTTCTTTAACCGGGTTTTAGCCGAACCGAACTGTTTATTAGAACCGACGCGGTTCAAATGATGACAAGATTCGTATACATATGTAACTATACTACATATCTATTAAAATGGTTTATTTCCTATTATAAAATAATCTAGTTTTAAGGAAGTTACATTTTTATAGGAAACATGTATCTCAAGAAAATTTAAGTTGTTGACAGTAGTCAATTAATAAAACCACCAAATCAAAATCTTGTGTTTAAAAAAATTATGATTATAGAAAATATTGAAAATGATGAATGCGTCTAATTTGTCGCATCAAACAATAAAATTTTTAAAATAGGGTAACTCATGATTACCAATAATACACGAAGGCCAATAAAAAACAAAAGAGTGACCAATAGAAAAAGCCAACTGCTTCGACCGTTTCTTATTTAAATGTGCGTCTCTTCTCTTTCTCTTTTCCTTTTTCAATTCGGAGAGAAGAAAATAACTTACACCGGCACAAATAAAAGTCGCGTAGATTTTCTCAAGTTCCCCAACTACTTTCGATTCTTCTTCGCTTCAAAAAAATCCTCGCTTGGTTTTTTCCTCCAAATCCTTAGAGTTTGCATCTGCTTGTCGGCGATTTCGTCTTTGACTTCTGCTAGTTTTTATCTAGGACAAAATTCTTTTGGGTGTCGGTTTTTGTTCTGGATTTTATGGAGTTAGGTTTTAGGGTTCGTGATGAGTGACGAGGCTTCAGTTTTCCAGCCTTGCAATTGGCTACCAGAGGATGATTGCTTTGGAGGCTTTGGATTTGTAGCTGAAGACGATGATGTTAAGATTTCTCGGATTCTCGATGAGGTATGATTTTGCTAAGCCGAAGAGAGATGATTTTCATACGTCTTATTTCTGGACTATTGTGATACTTGGCTGATGGTAACTAAGATTTTGAGTGATTACTTCCAGATTAGTCAAGCAAATATGATTCAAGATGGTTCAACTGTTACAGAGTCTGGCGAACTTAGGAACACACTGGTGCAGAGTGGTTAGTAGACGAAGAGGAGCGTTTCGTTTTTTTTCACTTTTCTTTTGATTACTCTGTGTGGCTATTCAAGTGTCGTTGATTCTGTTCAATATAAGTATCTGTTGGAACATGCACTGCATTTGCATCACTTTTGTTATTATTATTATTTTTTTGATTAATATGTTTTTCTTGTATAGGATTTCAGGCCACTAGTTGGTTTCCTTATCAGGATTTATATGGAACTAGAGCCTCACAAACTGAATCAGCACAGCCAAATTCATTTGATGACCAGGGGAATGACGCTTTGGGACCAAGTGCAAGTTCTTTATCTGACTATGGTTGCAGTGTTCCTGTTAATTGTGAATATGGCACTGTATCCAATCTACATGACATGAGAATTGATTCCAAATGTATGCATCTTCTCTGTGAAGTTTTCAGGTTTTGTTCTCTTTAAGTTTCCATGTTCCTCATCATTCTGGAGCTGATATCGAGAGATCATCTAACTGATTTTTTTTTATATATATATATATATATATATACATATATATGTTGCAGTTATACCTTGCAGCCCCACTATGATGACTCCCTACTGCAATACCATGCTCGGAGATGACTTAGAAATTGGAGTCACGCAAAATTTCTTCCCGATGCCTCATTTATCTCATAATTCCGGTTCTATAATTGGTTGTGTTGATGTATGTGCCTCGTCTGAACCATATGGCCACCCTATAATTACGATAGACGCACCCTTATTAGAACTTTCCCCCAATTTTATCTCTGGTTACACATCTCAGTTCTTTCCCACTAAAGAAGAATTACTACATGACTTAGAGAGTGAGTTTAGCGAGTATCAGTCGGATGGACATGTAAGACTAGATAATGGCACTCCAGAGTGGAATTCGGTGTCTGATGTCAGCAATGGAAGAGAATTCAGCATCAAAAGTGAATTTCTTTCTTCAGTTTCCCCTGACCGTGTCAAACCATACAATAGATTTGATAGTCATCAAGTTGGTAAAGAGCTTGAGAAGACTTACAATTGTTCTTTTCAGGAGAATAAAGCAGTCTTTGTGAAGGTTAAGCCAGAGCTTGAGTTAGAGAATGGGGTTTACAATTCAGTTCTTAGGAAGGATAGTATATGCAGTGATGTTCACACAGTTGGAGGAACGATATTGCAATGGTGTGGTGTCTCTAATTGTACATTCCCTAGTCAAACAGATGTCCGGAAAGAATATTCATTTGTGGCACCCCAGACTGCTTTCCCTGGACAAGATATTGACAACAAAAGCTTCTTTAACTGTTTTAACACAGATGACTCTTTGCAATACGTAGCAGATCCTGATCCAGTAACATCAAGCACTGAGTATCTGGAATATCTCATAGGAGATGAGGAACATGACTATATTCAACCCAATAGAGATGATGGTTATGATATCTGTAAAACAGAATCTAATGGTGAATTTGTTAATCCACACCAATATGTAGCTGTGCAGAGGCCGGTATTTTCTTCGCAAAATTCCACAGTTGGTCAAACTTTTAATAATTGTGGAGGGTACAAGCTTGAGCCAAACAAGAGTAACCTGATCATCGAAGCTGCATTGCAGGTTGGTGGTGTTTAGGCGTGTAAGCCTTCTTTCCAATTACCCTTACCATGTCTGTTCTTTTCAGTACCATCTTTCCCAGAGAGACACAATTACTTTTTGAAATGCACGCATATTTAAATTATGCAAAATCTCTTCTTGAGTTCCTGTGCAGGAGGTATTATTTAATAACGTCATATGAGGGACTATATGTTGGCTGTTTGTCTTCTGATGTTGGATGCATGTGTGATATATTGCCAAACTCCATTTAAAGAGCTTTTTCCCATGTTATCGATTATCTTGGTTTTGATTCAGTTTCGTTAGGTCTAACGGTATTACTTTACGTAGCAGGATCTTTCTCAGCCTACTTCTGAAGCAAGTCCTCCTGATGGTGCCTTGGCAGTATCGCTTCTAAGACATCAGGTTTATATGTTAAATAAAGTAGTAACATTACGTGTAGATGTTGATAAACACAAGCTGTAGAATCGTAGCGTACTTTTGTTTGCTTAACATATAGATGATTTTTGCATGAATTTTGTAACTTTATTCAATTGGTACCGTTTTTGGTATGAATAGTTACTGTTGATCGAAATTGACCACAAAATACACATGAACAGCGTATTGCATTGGCATGGATGTCCCAGAAGGAGACAAGTGGAAACCCCTGTTTCGGGGGGTTTCTTGCTGATGATCAGGTTAATGTCTACTGTTGTAATCTATCTCATGTTATCAGCAACAAAAATCCAACAACAAATCTCATGTTATCAGTTACTATTATCTTTTCCAGGGACTTGGGAAAACAGTTTCCATAATAGCGCTTATACTGACAGAAAGGCCTTTACCTTCCTTACCATGTGAAGAAGATTCAAAGAATAGAAAAAACGAGAAATTTGATCCCTCTCAAATGGTTTTCAGTGAAAAAGAAGTCGGTGAAGATACTTTATGTACGATGAAAGAAATGCCAGCTGCCGGAACTCTTATAGTCTGTCCCACTAGTCTCATGAGACAATGGGCTGATGAATTACGCAAAAAGGTTACTCCTGAATCAAATCTCTCTGTTCTTGTATACCATGGTTACAGCCGAACAAAGGACCCGTACGAGCTTGCTAAATATGATGTTGTCATTACCACATATTCTCTTGTGAGCATGGAAGTCCCGAAACAGCCTCTTGTTAATAAAGATGAGGAGAAAGGTGGCGTACATGATGCTAGAGTAGAATCTGCTGGTTTTGGCATAAACGAAAAAGTTCCACCAAATTCTCAAAGGAAGGGCACAAAGAAGAGGAAACATATGTATTTTGAATCTGTTGTGTCTCTGTCTGGTCCTCTTTCTAAAGTTTTATGGTTTAGAGTTGTTCTCGATGAAGCTCAAAGCATTAAAAATCACAAAACCCAAGCTGCGGGGGCATGTTCAGGCCTTCATGCTAAGCGTAGGTGGTGTTTGTCTGGCACTCCTATCCAGAATTCAATTGATGACCTCTACAGCTATTTCAGATTCCTTAACTATGATCCTTATTCCAGCTACCAATCGTTTTGTGATACGATTAAGAATTCCCTTAATAAGAATCCGGTTAAAGGATATCAAGATTTGCAGGCTATCCTAAAAAGAGTAATGCTTAGACGAACTAAAGGTCAGTCTTCTGCTACGAGGCTAAATTTCTTAGATGTTTATCAAGGTTTTTTATGGGTTTTAATTAGTAAAATTATTAGATACACTCCTTGATGGAAAACCCATAATCTCTTTGCCTCCGAAGTCAATTGAGTTGAGAAAAGTTGACTTCACCAAGGAAGAACGTGATTTTTACTTAAAATTAGAGTGCGACTCGCGTGATCAATTCAAGGTATGACTACGGACGGTTTTTGGAGTTAAATGCCGATTCTTTATTTAAAGATTCATATAGACACGGATACACAATTGCATAATACGATCTTGTATGGAAGCTTCTCTGTTTGTTATGATTTTGAAAGCTTTTTCTTTGTTTGTAAAGATTCATATAAATGACATGGTATTGCACTGTCAGGAATATGCAGAAGCTGGAACGGTGAAACGAAACTATGTAAATATTTTGTTGATGCTGTTGCGTCTTCGTCAAGCTTGTGGTCATCCTCTTCTTGTATCCAGTTCTTCATGGACATCCTCAGTTGAAGTCGCTGAGAAGCTTTCACACGAGGAGCAAATCATCCTTCTGCATCGCTTAGAAACTTCATTGACCATTTGTGGTATCTGCAATGTAAGATTCTCTATTCTTGAAAAATCCTTCAAACTCTGAGGAACTGCTTTGGATTCTTAGATTGTTTTCTTTCGCAAGATGCCAAACTCTCTCATGTTTACCATTTCTGTCATTTTTTCACCTACAGGATGCACCTAAAGATGCTGTTGTCTCGGTCTGTTGTCACGTTTTCTGTAAACTATGCATTTACGAATGCCTTACTGGCAATAATTCTATATGCCCACTTTCAAACTGCAAAGCCGAACTTGAAATTTCATCATTATTTTCCAAAGAAACACTGGAACATGCTATGCTTGGCTTGCATAAACTTGGTGCTTCACCTGATCGTGTCACTTCAGATTCTCTTGGGCCTTGTATCCCGAATGTTCCATGTGGTTCATCAAAAATCAAGGCTGCTCTAGATATCTTGCAATCACTGAGCAGACCACATAATTCGACGACTGTAGTGGATGATTTGAATCGGAGCCCTCAAAATGAAGACAATAATCAGCAGCTTGACAGATCATTCTGTTTACCTTCAAATCCACCAAAGAGTAGCGTGGATGTTCTGGCTAAGGTAGTTGTAGAAAAAGCCATAGTGTTTTCACAATGGACTAAGATGCTGGACCTGGTTGAACCTGGTCTTAAGAGTTCTGGTATCCAGTATAGAAGATTTGATGGGAAGATGACGGTAGCAGCTCGAGATGCAGCAGTCCAAGATTTTAATACTCTCCCTGAGGTATGCCGCTCAAAGATCATATTATTTTGTCTGAGTCCACAAACTGTACACATGATGATATTGTCTGGTTTTCTTACTGTCCCTTTAGGTTTCTGTAATGATAATGTCTCTCAAAGCTGCTAGTCTTGGGCTAAACATGGTGGCAGCTTGTCATGTTCTCATGCTGGACTTATGGTGGAACCCAACCACAGAAGATCAAGCAATTGACAGAGCACACAGAATTGGACAGACACGACCGGTAAAAGTAGTGAGGTTAACAGTAAAAGACACAGTTGAAGATCGCATTTTGGCCCTTCAGGTCTGTCATCATTTCTACAGAGTTTATAATGCGATTTCATTATACGCTCTACTAGATAGTTTTCCTCACAAAATATTGATCTGCACAGGAAAAGAAGAGAATGATGGTGGCTTCTGCATTTGGAGAAGATGCAAAAGGTAGTCGCCAGTCGCAGCTCTCTGTAGAGGATTTGAACTATCTGTTCATGGCAGATATATGAAAGCTCGAAGGTCTTCTAACAAACTCAGGTACATATATTAGGGAGTTTTCAGGGTTTGTGCAGTAGGCTTTTTAGCTAGGAAAAATGATTTTGAACTAAGTGAAGGTTCTTGCAAAAAAGGAAGTGAATGAAAGGATAGCTTTGCTTTGTATACAGAATGAAAAAGAAGAGTATTACATCAATCTCTAATCACTTAGCCAGATATGGTTTCATGATAAAAATATGACTATACAAACATTACATTAATGATGAGAAAATCAGAGAGACAAAGAATTCAAACCTGGGTTTCGGTGTTGGTTTTGTCTCCACAACATCTGTCTTTCAACCAATTAACAATATCGTTACGAACAATGTGAATGTTGTCATCGGGTTCACCGAACAACATTGAATGCATCATTCCTTGGTAGATTTTCAATGTCTTGTCTTTGCTATTAGCATCTTCGTACAACTCTCTACTCACCTCAGGATCAGTGACTGCATCAGCACTTCCATGCACCACAATGAAAGGAATACTCACATCTTTTAGATTCTTCCCTAAGTAATCTGTAACCCTTAGTAGCTCCATCACTGTCCCTAGCCTCGGTTTATCATTGTACCGCATCGGGTTTCTCTTCGCTATCGGTTTCTTCTCTTCCACTTTGATCGATTTCTCCAATAGATCTTCTGTCGGAACAATCGCCCAAGTCGGCAAAAATCTAGAGATCGTTATCAGAAACTGATCTATAGGCCACTTAGGTCTCACTTTATCGGATATTCTACACATAGGCGCTACAAGAACCGCTCCATCGAAGCCTAGCGGATCGGCGAAATGGATCAGAAGGCAAATTGCTCCGCCCATTGATTCTCGGAGCAATTTTTTTAAATCGATTTCACACTGGATGATCTTAAAGTTAAGATAGCATCAGTCCACTTTGATGATGACGCTGCTCGTTTCCACCAGTCCTTGATGCAGTCAGGTTATGGGTTTCTTCTCACTGATTGGGTGGGTTACAATATTCGATTGAAGGAAAGGTTTGTCATGGTGGATGATGATCCGATTGCAGAAATGAAGAAGTTATATGAGACGAATGGTATTGATGATTATCATCAGAAGTTTGAAGCCTTAAAAATTCGAGTAGAGATGTT
>JAKUCM010004906.1:0-10846 GCA_023374145.1 Lepidium sativum
GTTCTCCACATCTACAAAAGGCATAAGTAGGCAAAAGATTTCAAGGAGCACGACGAGGAAATGCGAGCTTCTTGGATCTAGTTAAGGAGTTGCAGAAAGAAGAGAAACCTCCTTTGATTTCATTATGGATTGGGAGAGCCAAACTGAATGGCAACTCATCTTGGAGACTTCTGGTTTGGTGTGTCAACGAGACAGAGTGAGCCAAAGCCGTTTGTCTTTTGTTGAGTCCTTCAAGTATAAAGGAGAAGGCACCAAAAGTGAGACAGCTTTGTAACATTGCTTGTGGTGCACCTGCAAACACAGGATCATAGAGAGAAGTTAGCACAGTGAATGTGAATGTCCATCATCAAATTTCTAGAGAACTATGTCAAACGTAAATAGCTCACATGGTTCATCATCTTAATTCTAAAGCAAAGGGAATACAAATATTATGTTGTTACCAGGGAAACTAAGAGCAAGGCCAGTGCAGCACCCAGCTACTCCAACGTTAATGGCTGCAGAATGGAGATCATGGAACATGTAAGCAAATACATGCTATTCATTTATATATCATACGAATGAGAACTGGATAAGAAGGAGAAATGTTAAAGAGTCTCACCGTCATCTTTCCCTCGCAGTTGCTTCAGCAGGCAAACAACCAAACTATGTACTCCAGATAAAACCGCAAAAGTCTAACAAGCAATAAGAGTTTTAAAACCAATTAGCATACATGAAATAAGATTTAAGATTTAGGCCTAAGCATACATAAAGGCATAAGCTATTTCAGTGAACATATTCAACTGATAAGATTAAAGATTTAGGCACCTTTGCAGACTGACCAGCATCTACAAATGATCCCTTATACCCTTTCTTCTTAAATAATCCAGAACCTGAAACCCAACTTATATTCGTGAGATATATGGTTCGATAAGACAAAACCTGATATTCCTCAATCACTTAACGAAGTCAACAACAACAAAAAAAAGCTAAGCTAAATTGACTGCAAAACAAAACAAGGGTTGAAAAATCAAGTCTATACAGACCATTAAGTTCCTTAAGACCTCATATATCTAAGTTAATAGAGAACATTTTGAGCAATTACTCAATGTTTGATCAATCTTTTACTCAGGTAACTGAGATTTTCCGCCGGTCGATAAAGTCCAAACAGAAACTTCATAAACCTAGAGTTTTAATCAACTTCAAGGCTAATTAACGATCACTTAAAGTTGCTGAAACCTTAACTTTAGGTAGGGTATTCTGGTTGAAATCAAATAAATTTCACTCACGATGAAGAAAACACAGTATCATTCTACAAGACAAGCATATGATCTCCGACGAAAGATATAAGGAAAATAAATGAAAGAGCAATCTGAATCATCACCATAGCCGAATATAGAGCCCATGACAGCTCCACTAGCAGCATCTCCGGCGAAACGTACGAGACAAACGGCCGGAGAAGGGATTGTCAACGCCTTGGAAGCGTCATGATTGGACACATCATCAGCGTCATCATTAATATTTGGATCGGAATCCAGACTCGTGTTGACGTCGATGGCGTTTGAAGAATTTTCGGCCGCCATAGCTATTGAAGCTTAAGATAATTTCGTTTTCCACCTAATCTTCAAAAAAAAAAAAAAAATCAGATAGTTTGTTTATCTTCTTCTGGTTTTGATTTTTACCAGTAGCCAAACAGGCCTCAATTTAGGCCCGCTTGTTAATCTGAGAATAGCCCACTAAACGAGAAAATCTCTTATTTGTGTACAAGCCTCTCTATCTTATAGATTCTCGAATTTTACCCACTTTTGTATTATTAATTGCTTTCAGTCCCGTTCATATGAGGGTAAATCTGAAACTGAAAAGTCTATAACTGTAGATTTTGAGCACGAAGTAAAAGAAGAAGCTTATATTGAGCATAACGGACTACATGTCTAGTTTACAGGCATACACAACTTCTGTGTGATAGAAAGCTCATTTTTTGAATCTAACATTTGAAAACAGAGGAAGATACTGAATCATTTTGGTGATCAGTTTACATATCAAATGGTCATACAACAATGAAAGATGTAAAGACAACAAGAAAAATAAGACAACTAAGAATATCTGAGGCAGGATATAAAAATTAGATGACCCAAGATGGGTCTTGTCTGAAACGTAAGGACATTGCTAACAAAGAAGTTTTGCTCTTCAAATTGAAATGATCGAATCTTCGTTATCAATCAGTAATGGTCATGATCTTGATAAATGGCTCCAAACTCAGCTCTCCATGCCTGATCGTCTGCATAATCGTCATAGCTCATCATCCCGGCTCTGTGTTCTAATACAGGTTCTTTTTCCTCGTGCTCATTCTCCTTGAACCATGGCTCTAATGCACATCCTGGCAATTTGCTTTCTGCAAGATATTGCTTCATGGTACTCATTTCTGTTTTGTGCTTACTCTTTAACATCTCCATTTGTTTCTTCAACTTGTCATTCTCCTCTTCAATTAAGCTGAAACGTTCCTGCAATTAATGTTTCCAAACCCAAACCCAAACCCAAATCAACCACAGAATTCAAAAATGAGCCAACCACAAGAAACAATTCAGGTATCATTGATGTTTATTTAGCTGGTGGATATAATAATAAAAGTTACCTTAGAGGATCGAACAGCTTGCTCAGCTGTTCAGCAGCTTGGACAGCTTCAGCAGTATCTCGCAGCTGAATTTTAAGGCCCTTGTTCTCTTTTTTAAAGAACTCTCTTTCTTTCCCTTTTTCAGCTCTGAAGGCAGTAAGCTCAGCTGAAAAAGCTTTTGCAAAACGCTTCCCATGGCGACCTTTAATAGCAGCCATAGCCGCTGCTTTCTTCACATCGACTATTCCTGCCATCGTCACACTGTGCGTCTCAGCTAATTCATCATACTTCTCCTGCAGTTCTGTGTACTGCTCGATGAATCTACTATGACCAAGCATAGCTCTACTAAGAGCATCACTTAACTCCTCTGTCGCCATTTTCTCCTTTCTGAGCTCAATCTCTAGATCCTCTGTGTGTCTACGATGGCAATCGATATCCATCCTTAGATCATCTGTTAAAGATATCCATTCACTCTCCATTTCTGTCCACCTTTCACGTTCTATTTCTAGCTCATCGTTGTTGAATTCAGTGTTCTTGGAAAGATCAGTGCTTTTTCTCATTTGAAAGGATCGTAAGAGCAAAGATGATCTCAGATTATCTGTTGATTTTGTAGGCTGGAGGTTGTTCTTTAGCTCTGCAATCTCCTTTAAAAGAGCTTCCTTTTCTCTGAGACCAATCCCTACCTTCCCAAACTCGTCACTAGTTTGGTTTGTCTCATAAGTTTCCTTCACGACCTCTGTCTCATCCTTCCCATAGTCGGACTTCCTTAGCTGCACAAACAGATTAGCATAGTTAACGTTGATTACCCATTTCTTGCAAACAATTTACTAATATGCTTGTTCTCGTAAATGTAACTTGTTGGCTTACCTTACTTGACTCCTGTAGACTGTTCCTTTTGTATTGATCTAACTGAAGAATTATTGAAACATAGTGTCAGAAAACTAAAGTTAGACCTTATGACATTTAATAGTCTCATCATAAGTTTATAAGACTTTTACCAGACAAGATAGGTGCTCAATTTTGGTGGCCTGCTCCACGTACATGTTTCTGAGATGCTTCTCATCCATGCAAGCTTCTCCTGTTTCCTTGTACCTTCCCTGAGAATATATGTTGTTAAGAATGAGGAAATGAAGGAACATGTGTTACAGGGTTTTGAGACATACTTCAACCTCTTGGTCAAGTTTCTGTCTGCAAGAAAGACAGAGTAGAATAGATGATCCACCTTGTTTCGGTCTATCTTCTGGTAATAATTTAATTGAAGCACTAAAATTGTCGGCTTCATCATTAGGCTTCAGAGACAGATTCCCAAAAGAGAAGGATACAGAAGATCTGTTTGCCAGCGAGCTCCGTTGGTGACCATCTATAATATGTAATCCTCTCTGGAGACTTGTAGCCAGGGAATCTGTAGGAGGTAAAGACTTCTTGGACACAGAATGGCCAAATTGTGCGATGTTATTGTTTCCAATGTCGGAGCTCTCGGCTACATTCCTAGGACTTGCCTGAAACTTTGCCGATGCAGCCACGCTCTTCCTAAAATTCATAATCTTTGGAGATTCTGACAAAGGTGGCTCTTCAAGAATACGTGTTTGATGTGGTAAACTGATTGAAATCCCATTTCCTACAGTGCTTGGATTAGAATCAGCTAAGGCACAATGTTTGTGCATCCCATCCTTGTGTTTATCTAAATCTTCTGAGCAAATTTCATCTCCACTCATTGACTCTGCTTCACAGCCTGAAGCACTTGCAAAGGAGGATTGAATAGAATCCCTCATGTCATCAGTGTCGCAGTAAGTGTGAAACTTGTTAATATGTTTACTCAGTTCCGCTACATCATCCTCATCCACGTACATTGTTTCCATTTCTGAATCTTCTTTGTTCGAACAGGACATGACAAAAGACTTGTTAATGCTGTTTCTCAATTGACTCAAACTGTCGATCACAAACAACCCACTTTTGCTTCCATCAGGTTTGTACCCATCAGACTTGGTTCTTATTAGTTCCTCCTATTAACCACAAAACCAACAATATTACACACCGACATTTTGAAAACCTGAAAAATACGCAACCAATATGTAACGAAAAAAGAGCGAACCTTTAGTTCGCGAATCTGGTCACCCAATCCGTCATCTTGCTCTGTAATCTCGCTAGTCATTGAGTTAGCTCTCGTGATGAGTACGCTCTTGGATTCAAACTGTTGTAACTCAACTGGAAAATCAGAGACGGAAACGATAACTTTAAATTGAATAGATCGGTTTTTACTAATCTCTTACTAAGATTACTATGAATCAAGCAGCTTTTTATTCCATCTGATCTACCTATGTCAAAACTATATAAAATCCGAAATGTGTTGAAGACGAACAAATCTAAGCAGAGAAATTTCTTAGCTCATGGATCTACCTGATTAGTTTCTTCTGGGAGAGTCTGGGTCGTAGAGGGAAACACTTTCTGTGGCGATATTTTCTTCAAATGAATATCGTTGTTGTTGTTCCGATGATTAATCTGTATGTTTGCATCGCAAGGAGGCGCATTTTCGTCGTTGGATCTGAAGCTCTTGGTGTCTGAACTTTGGATTGATTTCTGCTTTGGGTAGATGGTTCCGGGAAGCAAATTTCGGAAAGTAGAAGCCGAAATGTTACCAAAGAACCGATTTTCTCCGATCTTCGCAGGTGACTTCATTATTTTCATACACAAACAGAGAAAAGATTACTAAAGAAAGAGAGAGAGAAATAATAGAAAGATGGCTAGAGAGAGAGGATTTGAACGTTATGAGTGTAAGAGACAGAGGAACCAGTTACAGAGGATTTATTTGTAACTATTTACTTTTCAAAAAAGGGAAAAAGTACAACGGACCAGTTACGACAGCAACCGCAACATGGGACCCAGTAACCCACTTTCAGTCGTTTTGAAAATGGGCTTACAGTTTCGGCTTTAAGTATTGGGCTTTTTAAAGGAAGTTATGTTTCCCTAACGTGGCCTTATGATACTTTTGAAGTTTATATATCTTGTGGATTCCAAATACAATTTAACTCGATGATACTGTTGTGCATAAGAAGCTCGTTAGACCCAATTTCTTTTGTGGATAAACCAGTGATTTTGAGATCCGATTTTAAGAGAAAAAGTAAGCGTATGCGAAGAGATTAGAGAACACGGATTTATAGAGTTTCCCGCCGATTAAACCATCGACGGGTACATCTCTCTTCGGATTAGCTTCCGGAATCCACTATCACACCTGGTAGCAAGTTTTAGTTTCAGAGCAATGCTCTGTTACAAAAATTGTGCCTCTCTCTCTCTCTACTGTAACTCCCTGTAAATCGAATTGGCATTATCTCTCTCTTAAAAGAAGAAGAAGACTCGATTCTAGTTGGGCCACAAATCGGCCCAGCAGAAACACGAGCTGAAAATAAATGGGCCGAAGTCGAGCCTATGACCCATTCGAAAATCAATTGCTTAATGGGCTAACACGGCTCGGCCCACATTGAAAATGAAACGACAAAACCTAACAATTCTCCACCTTTGTCGACTCATTTCACTCGCGAGCTGAACCCTAGCCGCTGAGCTTTTCTCTCTCGATCCTTCTTCAAGTCTTCTCAACTTTTCCTCTTCTTTTTCCTCTTCTCGACTTTTCCTCTTCTTCTTCCTTTGTAAGAAAGTTCCGATGACTTACCTACCTTGAGTCTTAATCTCTTCACCCTCCAAGCATCCGCTGGGTGCTGTTGCTTTGCTCCGGTGTGAAGGATTTCCATCTTTCTCCTGATGACGACTCGACTCCCTGGTAAGTTCTTCTGTTTTCTGGGTTTTCCTTTTAACTTGTTTTCGATACATGCATGAGAAGATCTTCTTGCTTTAGCAAAAGATCTAAATGTTCTGACTATTTTCTTTTACTTAACCTTTTCTCTCTTTCTTTTCCGATGAACGCGACGAGACAAACTCCGGTGGATCTTAGCTTAAGCCTCAGGAAACCGGTAAGAAAAAAAAAAAAAATTAGCTTCTCCTACATATTTCAGATTTACGGAGAAAGCTAAAAAAAATTTTCCTCTTTTCCGCCTTTGCTTTCTTAGATCTAACCTTTTTTGTTCGTTTTTGATGCAGCTCTTGACCAAAAAACACCACGCGACCTTTCATCTGCCTTGCATGTAAGTCGGAGACCCTTCAGTTTCCCTTTTTTTTTATTATCTTTTTTTGACTAACCCAAGTTCCTTTCTATCTGTTGTCCTAGTGTAGGTAACAACAGATCTGGGTATTCCGACATTGAACCTTCATGTCGGAATACTCTCATATCGACTCTTAGACTTCCTCCATTCTCAAAGACTGCATGCAGCCTTTGAATTTCTCAGCAGGTATGACCTTCGTAAACATGTCTGCTGGGTTGATTGATGTGTGAATCTTGGTGACTTTGACTTGTTTAGCTTCTGTCACTTCTCTGATGTAGTTGTATTTGATTTGAATGTGCTTTGTTCGTTCACTACACATTCTGTTCTTTGATAGGTAGATAGCACTTTGAGAATCACAATACAATTCTACGTTCCTGTACATAGCTTCATTTATTTGCATATACCCTATATCCATACTGCTTCTCTACTAGCCTCTGATAAAGCTATGTATTTTGATTCCGTTGTAGATAGAGCTACTATTCTCTGTAGTCTAGATCTCCAACTTATAGTGTTGTTTCCCAAAGTAAATACATAGCCTGAAATTGATCTTCGTTTGTCTAAGTCTGAAGCAAAATCTGCATCACAGTAGCCTTTAATCCTGAAATTTGCATCCTTCTTGAATGTTAGACTGATTTTTGATGCTTCAGTTTAGATAACGCATTATCCATTTGACTGCTAACCAGTGTGTTTTTCCTGGTCTTGACATGTATCGGCTGACAACACCAATGGAGTAAGCAAGGTCTGGACGTGATCCAACCATTGCGTACATTAGACTTTCGACTGCACTTGTATAAGGTATGTCCTTCATTCCTTTAGTCTCTGCGTCTTCTTTGTCAGATGTGTTGCTTTTTAATTTGAACTGAGCTCCTATTGGTGTAGACACTGATCTGCTGTCACTCATGTTGAACGTATTTAGAATTTGTCTGATATACTGTTCTTGTGATAGCTGTAGTGTACTCTGCTGTCTGTCTCTGTATATGTCCATGCCTAGAATTCGTCTTGCTGGTCCTAGGTCTTTCATTTCGAACTGTTTACTGAGAAGTTTCTTTAGGTTGTCAATTTGTTGTTTCTGTGTTGATGCAATGAGCATATCATCTACATATAGGAGTAGATATATCATAGTATCAACTGAATTCCCTTTGTAGTAAACACATGGGTCATATTCACTCTTTTGAAACTGTTGACTTTTCATGAATTCATTGAACTTTGCGTTCCATTCTCTCGGTGATTGCTTTAAACCATATAGGGATTTCTTGAGTAGACACACCTTCCTTTCTTTTCTTCTCACTTCATAGCCTTCTGGTTGGTTCATGTAGATCTCTTCTTGTAATGTTCCGTGTAAAAAAAACTGTTTTCACATCCATTTGCTCTAGTTCCATGTTCCAATTTGAAACTGTAGCTAGTAGAATTCTAATTGAAACATGCTTAACTACTGGTGCAAAAATGTCATTATAATCTACTCCTTCAACCTGAGCATAATCCTTAGCAACCAATCTGCTTTTAAATCTTGGTTTTTCAATTCCCGGTATTCCAGGCTTTAGTTTGAATAACCATCTGCATCCAATTACCCTTTTGTTCTGTGGTTTGTCGACCAGAATCCATGTGTTATTCCTGATGAGGGAATCCATTTCCTCATCAGCTGCTTCTCTCCATTTTTCCTTGTCTTTGCTATGCATTGCTTCTGTGTAAGTTTTAGGTTCTTCAAGTTCTATTTCCTCAGAACTTGATAGTGCAAAAGCAACTAGATCTGCTTCTTCAAATCTAGATGGAGGTCTTATGTCTCTTCTTTTCCTGTCCCGAGCTAATAGGTGGTTTTCCAGATTAGACTCTCCACTTTCTGAGTGTTCAGTTTCTTCATTAATGTCATCTTCACTGATGTCTTCTGGTACATACTCTGGACTTGCTCCACCTGATCCAGCCATACTCTTTAGTTGATCTTTATCACCCAGTATCTCTTCTAGATCTACTTTGAAAGTTACCCTTCTCTTGGATTTTCTTTCTCTGGTTTTATTATCAGCCTTAGGTTCTGGTTCTTTTGAAATGGTGTCTCTGTATAGTTCATCTTCATTGAATACTACATCTATGCTAATTACTAGTTTTTCTTCTTCGATTAGCCAGACCCTGTATCCCTTAGTTTCTGTTCCATAACCAACAAATATTCCCTTTATAGCTCTAGGACTTAGTTTGTCTTGAGTGGTGTGAACATAAACTATACATCCGAAACTCCTTAGGTGTTTGTACTCGGGTTTATATTTTGACCATAGTTCTTCTGGTATATCAAAGTTGATTGATGCTGCTGGTGATCTGTTTATGATATAAACCGCTGTGTTTGCTGCCTCTGCCCAAAATTCTCCACTTAGACCAGATTCTGATAGCATACATCTCACCTTTTCCATTATAGTTCTGTTCATTCTTTCTGAAACTCCAATTTGCTGTGGTGTATAAGCACAAGTCCTATACCTTTTAATACCAGCTTCCTTGCATAAGTCATCAAACTGTTTGTTGCAATATTCTAGTCCATTGTCAGTCCTTAGGCATTTAACCCTCTTCCCAGTTTGATTTTCGACTAGCATTTTCCAATCTTTGAAAGCTTGAAACACATCACTCTTTTTCTTTAGGAATTGAATCCAGACTTTCTTTGAGTAATCATCTATGAAGCTGATAAAGTATTGACAACCTGATATGCTAGGTGTTGTGTTCTGTGATCCCCATAAATCTGAATGGATGTACTCTAAAGTACATTTCGAGGTATGTTTTCCCTTCTGAAAACTAAGTCTATGAGTCTTTCCAATGCGCATGTTTCACAAAACCCCATAGCTTTCACATTTCCATTCTTTAGGTAACCTTTCCTGACTAGTGTCTCCATTGATCGTTTTCCCATATGTGCTAGTCTTCGATGCCACCTAGTAGTTGTGTCAATAGTTACCTTGGCTATATTCACTTCTGTACTTAGTACTTTTCCATCTAAGAAGTATAGGCCATTCTGGTATTTCCCTGACAATAATTTATCGCCATTCTCTTTGTAGAACTGAATGTTGAAGTCCTTCCCTTGGTAATAACACCCTAGTTCTTCCAGTTGGCCATATGATATTAGAATTCTGCTCATTTCTGGTACATATCTCACACCATTTAAGGTAACTAAGTTACCTTCTTTGTTCTCAATCACAATATTTCCAATTCCTTTGACTGAGCAGTAAGAATTATTTCCCATGTAGACCTTGTTTCCTTCGAATTCTACTAGGTCTGTGATTAGATCCTTTCTAGGTGTTATGTGAAAGGTACAACCTGAGTCCATTACCCATTCCTCAGTTGTTGCAATTAGGCTTGCAATGTAGGCTAAACCCTTTGAATCTTTAGATGCACAATTCGCTGATTCCTTTCCTTTTCCATTCTTCTTTTGTGGACAATCACGTTTCCAGTGATTTTTATCTCCATATATCCAACAAGCCATGATTTCTTCATTGCTCTGTTTTGGTCTTGACTTAGATCTACCTTTACTTTTTGATCTGCCTCTGTTCTTTCCCGTACTCTTTACATTTCTTTTGTCTGTCCTGCATCTGCCATCAACAGTCAACCCTTCTGAATGTGTTTTCTTCCTTAATAACCCCTTTTGTCTTAGATTAGACTCCATTCCATAAGCTCCAGTTATTACATCATCCATGGTTAGGGTATCCTTGGCATTGCCGAACTGTAATGTGTGAGTAAGTGGATCATATTGTGATGGTAGACTGTTTAACAATGCAATGGCTTGATCCTCGTCTTGAATGGTAACCTTTAGACTTTCTAAATCTCCTATCAGCTTTAGAAACACATCAAGATTTTCTTCAATTGATTTGTCCTCATCCATTCGGTATAGAGAGAATTGCCTCTTTAGATAGACTCTGTTTGCTTTAGTCTTTGTTTGGTAATCTCGTTCTAGTGCTTTCCATTGCTTAAAAGCTGTAGTTTCATTCCTTACCTTTCTCAATACCGAGTTAGATAAGCATTGTCTGAGCAGACTTCTTGCTCTTCGATCCTTTATCTCCCATTGAGGATCCTTTGACACTGGTTTGCCGATTTTGATTTCCTTACCTGTTTCTTGGTCAGTTACAGATACTTCCTCCATTGA
>JAKUCM010004907.1:5000-23041 GCA_023374145.1 Lepidium sativum
TCGCTGTGGATTGCCTCGCGAAATAGCAATAGAGCTCTTCCAGACATTTGTAATTCGTGGGCTAATTAGACAACATCTGGCTTCGAACATAGGAGTTGCTAAGAGTCAAATTCGTGAAAAAAAGCCGATTGTCTGGGAAATCCTTCAAGAAGTTATGCAGGGGCATCCCGTATTACTCAATAGAGCACCTACTCTACATAGATTAGGCATACAGTCATTCCAACCAATTTTAGTGGAAGGACGCACTATTTGTTTACATCCATTAGTTTGTAAGGGGTTCAATGCAGACTTTGATGGGGATCAAATGGCTGTTCATGTGCCTTTATCTTTAGAGGCTCAAGCAGAGGCTCGTTTACTTATGTTTTCTCATATGAATCTCTTATCTCCAGCTATTGGAGATCCCATTTCTGTACCGACTCAAGATATGCTTATTGGACTCTATGTATTAACGAGCGGCACTCGTCGAGGTATTTGTGCAAACAGATATAATCCATGTAATCGAAAAAACTATCAAAATGAAAGAATTTATGAAACACACTATAAGTATACGAAAGAACCCTTTTTTTGCAATTCCTATGATGCAATTGGAGCTTATCGGCAGAAAAGAATCAATTTAGATAGTCCTTTGTGGCTTCGGTGGCAATTAGATCAACGCGTTATTGCTTCAAGAGAAGTTCCTATCGAAGTTCACTATGAATCTTTTGGTAACTATCATGAGATTTATGCACACTATCTAATAGTAAGAAGTGTAAAAAAAGAAACTTTTTGTATATATATTCGAACCACAGTTGGTCATATTTCTTTTTATCGAGAAATCGAGGAAGCTATACAAGGTTTTTCTCAAGCCTGTTCATATGATACCTAATAATATGGTATTAAAAAAAGTAATTCTAGGACACCCGTGTGAATTCGGACCTCTCCGATTCAACTCGGACCATAGTTCCTGACCTAAAATTCTACGCAAATCAAGATCGAGAAAAGGAAGTTTTGCAATCATTGACTCAAACTCATTGTCGAATCCCATTCAGCAGAATATGGAGGTACTTATGGCGGAACGGGCCAATCTGGTATTTCACAATAAAGTGATAGATGGAACTGCTATTAAACGACTTATTAGCCGATTAATAGATCACTTTGGGATGGCATATACATCACACATCCTAGATCAAGTAAAGACCCTAGGTTTCCAGCAAGCCACTGCTACATCCATTTCGTTAGGAATTGATGATCTTTTAACGATCCCTTCTAAGGGCTGGCTTGTCCAAGATGCTGAACAACAAAGTTTGATTTTGGAAAAACACCATCATTATGGATATATGTTTTGTTAAAAAATTTTAAAATTGAAAAAGTAATTTTATAAAGGAGAACATATCTACGTTAAAAACATTGTAATAAAACGATAAAAAGTATTAAAGAAATAAAAAGAAGTATAGATCTGCACAACATGGAATCTTTAAGAATGATGCGCTTCGCACTTCATAATCGAAAGCACTAGGAATATTTCGGAATCACTTTGGAATGGCAATTCCAAATATAAAAATTTGGAAGCTTGGTGAAAGCTTACGATTTTGAGTTAGAAGTGTTTTGAAAACCCAAAATTGTTCATATTGATATGAAAATCTTTTAAAAATTAAACAAACCAATAACTAATTTGTTGGCTTCTAGTTTACTATGTGGTTTAATTTAGTTAATTTTGTTGGAAACATTAAAATTAAGACAACAAAAGACTTCGAGAATTATTTTTATTTTAAAATAGTTTATAATATTTAAACTACAGAATGGATTTTATTTTATTTTTATAATTATTCTAATATAATATTTTTAGTGATTTATTATATATATACACGTTTACACACTTCCAATACGTACACGCTGTCTTAAAAAAAATTGAAAACTCAATTATGTACTTCTAAACGCTTCAACTTTTACGTATCCATTTGTGAGTCGTTGCAGCTTAGGTTCAGAGCCACTCTTTAATACACATGAGACAAATTCCTAAATCTATTTTGTCATGGTATCAGAGCCATCGGTCTAAACCCTAAACAGCGGTTGCTTTCATCCTAAGGTTCATTTTCTTCTTTGATTTTATCCTCTGTTTTTGCACTTGTAAACAAAAGTAACGTGTTCTGCCTCTTTAATCTCTCAATCGCTTAGTCTCTGCATCAATGGGTGATGCAGCAAAGGAACCGACTTACAAGATAATTTTCCTCTATGACCTTACCTCTGGTGATAATCAAGGGGCCGTGATATCACAATCGTTACTCAATGGTCTGAATTATGATGAGGGAGCTCTCAATCTGCGTATGGCATTGAGCTCACGAAAAAAATTCAGTTTTCTCAACGGTTCTCTCTTGAACCCGGATGATAATGCTTCAAATATTTAGGATTGGATCGCCAACAATCACCTCCTTGTTGGTTGGATCAAGCTTACAGTTGAGCCGAGGATTCGCTCATCAATCTTGACTCGAGAAGTTGCAAGGATTTGTGGGACATCATCAAAAAGAGATTTTCAGTGAAGAGTTGTGCCCATCTCCAGCAACTTCAAAACTCCCTTGCTATGGGTACTCAACACGGCTCGACGGTGGATGAATATTTTGGCAAACTCACAAAGATTTGGGATGCTATTGACGAGTGCATGAATTCCAAGAGATGCACTTGTGGATGTTGTCTATGCGATTTTACTTCAGCACATGAGAAGGAACGAGAGATATTACATGTGCATGATTTTCTAGCTGGTGTAGATGGGGGTACACACGAAGTGATACATCAACAAATATGTGCTATTGCTACATAACCAGATGCATTACTCTGGAGACTTCCACCTAATATGTTAAGTATTGAGAAAGCAGTTTGTAAAGTGATTGTATGACCTGCAAAAAGTTGTATTTGGCCAATGGTATGCATGAGCCAGAATCATTGATGTATAATTAATATATTCATATGAATTCATCTGACTCATTATATTTTTTGCAAATGTATTATCGAGCCCTACATAATGTCTCAATAAATGCAAGCTAATGGATTGGATGTGAGATGTCAATGTTGTTGTAGATGAAGGGTGTTATAGACATAAGAGCCAAAAGTATTGTTCAATAGACTTCCATTAAGACCAAATGTAGTGAAAGTGTTTGTCGATTTTCTACTAAAACCCGAGATATTTCTTTGGAGGCCGACGATCGATGGAGATTAGTACAATTGAAGATTGCTTCAAGACATTTGTAGCATGGCATGCATCAAGTATGTTTCTAAACAGATAACCAGCAACAATCTTCAATTTAGATTTGAATTTTTCAAAAATCAGTACTTAAATAATGTAATAATACCAGAATCTAAATAAAAACAATTGACAACATATCTTTCATTACCACATTTACAAATTGAAATAGGAGGGTATGGACTATTTTTCATGGGGTAGTGTAAGTTATGAATAGACCTTTACTTCCGGGTATTCAAATGGGTCAAAAGCACGGGTCCATATCCTAGTAGAAGTGATAAGAAAAATGTAACTTTGTTTCCCACAGCAGAGAAATCAAACCTACAAATTTTTTAAAATTCTAATTCCGATCGTGCTACTTTAGGACAAACTCTTTGTCTAAAAAAATATATTCAATATATCTAAATTATATTATAATGTAAAGTGGTGATGTTAATTAAAGAAAGAGTCTAACTTTAAGTGCCATTTGTATACCAAATAATTTAAATCATAATTTGCATTTACATAAAAATATATAAAATAACTATTATTCAACCAAATATTATATATATTATAATAATATATTGTTGTTTCATACATTTTCAAACAAAAGAAAAAATAAAGATGGCAAATCAAACACCACATATAAAAGTGCAAAGACATGTTTTGCTGGAAGGGAGACAAGTGCCTTTTCCACCGTGATGTTTGTTATTACAATCCATTTTACACTGTTTTTCATCACATGGTAATGGACCTGCCATATATTCATGACACAATTCTTCTCCTTGCGTCTCTTTTGCCATCATCCCTAATATAAAATACATATTGTACATATATAAAATTTTAGATTGCGCTCTAAATTAGATTGGTGATAAACAAAAGAACCATTTAATAATAAATAAGAAATGTTGATGATAAATTTTAAGTGTAAAACAAACCTAGAACGAAAATGATCATGAAGATAATAAGAACGATATTTTTAGTCATTTTTGATGATATAAATAAAATCTCTAATGAAAGTTTAAATCGAAAATTTGATGAATACAATGGTAGCCTACTTGTGTGTCTTATTTATATATATATATATATATATATATATATATATATATATATATATATATATATATTATCATGAAATCCAAAATTGGAGAAGAAAAAAATGTTACTTAGGAAAGATTTCTAAAGATTGACCAAAAGTTAGAAACAAGAAACATATTAAAAAAACAACTAATTATGGTTATATTATATTTTAGTAAGTTAGCAATAATTAAATATAAACAGATAATATGGTTATAAATTTAATTAGAAATGACAAGAAACAAGAACTTGATAAGTATTCAACATAATATTGGAAAAGATTTAACTTTTGTTTCTAAATCACATATTATTCAAATAAAGTTTCTAAAATGTCTATTAAAATAATATTTTATTAAATTTGAAATTTGATTAAATTCATTCAAAATATATTTATTCAAAATAGTTTGCAACTTTTTGTTATATAATTATTATATAAAATCTTCTGCTATTTAAAACTTAACAACTTTTGTGGAAAAAAATATGAAACTGATTTTGGAAAATTTTTGATATATTTTTGTTGAAAAAATAGAGATAAAATTTCAGTTAAAAAATCTATAACCTCTATAGATATAATTAAAGGAGAAATCAATTAAAACTTGTTAAGTCATAACTATACTTATCAATTTATGTTTTGTTAAAAGTTTTTTAAATTGAAAATTAATTTTACAGAGGAGAACATATGTATGTTACAAACATTGTAATAAAACGATAAAAACGATAAAAAGTATTAAAGAAATAAAAAGAAGTGTAGATGTAGCATGGAATCTGATATGATCATGGAAAACATCAAGGAAGGTAAGGAAAACTTGGAGTTAAGCAATGAAGATCACGAGAGAGCTTTGGAGATTCCAGTCAGTCCAATTACAAGATCACGAGCTAAGCAAATCAAGGAGAGCATTTTTGGATTTATTCAAGGCTTTTTTGACAAAGAACAACATATGGAATCCATTGGACTTTATACTTGCCAAGTCCAAACCACTTTGAGCCTTCTACAAGTCCAAGAGAAGTCCTAAATCAAGTCTTACTGTTTAGCCTATGAATAGTGACAAATTTGGAAGATTAAAAGATATTTTGGAGGCCAAAATTTCAAGAGTCCTTCTCATTCAAGTCATAGTAAATTGTGATATTTACTTGTCATTTACTTAATAGTTTTTACTCTTCATATTTAAGACATTCAATAAGTTTAGAGGAATCTAGAGAGTCCTTTCTCTTCTTTATAAACTCATGTAATTCTGATTTGTGAGGATCCAACTTTTTTTTTATCAATAAATTTGAGAGTGATTCTCTTTTGTTATTTGTGAACTTTTCGATCTTTCTTGGTGTGTCATATCCAAGGGATCAAACTGGTGTATCAAGTGATTTCCATCACACTTGTGTGGCCATTCCTAACCATTGGCGTGAAGGGGCGAGCCGAAACAGCAACAATCCTTGGTTTAATATACTAACAGTGGGGGCTACTCGAGTCAACATTTCGTGGTTACACTACCTTGCTTAATTAAAGGTGAATTGAAACAACAACAATCTTAGGTTTGATATACCTAAGGTGGGGGTTACTCAAGTTCTTTCAAGACCAAAGACTATCCTTTACAACTTGGAGTGACGATTCCTTCGGGATTCCGCGTCAGAATTTTAAGAATGATGCGCTTTACACTTCGTAATCGAAAGCACCAGAAATCTTTCATAATCACTTAGGAATGGCAATTCCAAAAATAAAAATTTGGAAGCTTGGTGGCAGCTTACGATTTTGAGTTAGAAACGTTTTGGAAACCCAAAATTGTTCATTTTGATATGAAAATCTTTTTAAAATTAAACAAACCAATAACTAATTTGTTGGCTTCTAGTTTACTATGTGGTTTAATTTAGTCAATTTTGTTAGAAACATTAAAATTTAGACAACAAAAGACTTCGAGAATTATTTTTATTTTAAAATAATTTATAATATTTAAACTACAAATTGGATTTATTTAATTTTTATAATTATTTTAATATAATTATGTTTAGTGATTTATTATATATAATTATAATATATATAATAATTTGAAAAGTTTTTCATGGTATCCACTTGTGAGTCCTTGCAGCTTATGTTCAGAGCTTCTCTTTAATACACATGAGAAAATTCCTAAATCTATTTTTTCATGGTATCAGAGCCATCGCTCTAAACTCTAAACGGCGCTTGCTTTCATCCTAAGGTTCGTTTTCTTCTTTGCTTTTCTCCTCTGTTTTTGCACTTGTAAAAAAAAGTAACATGTTCTGCCTCTTTAGTCTCTGCATCAATGGATGACGCAGCAAAGGAACCGACTTACAAGACAATTTTCCCCTATGACCTTACATCTGGTGATAATCTAGGGGCTGTGAAATCACAATCGTTACTCAACTGTCTGTATTATTACGAGTGAGCTCTCAATTTGCGTATGGCATTGTGCTCACGAAAAAAAACTCAGTTTTCTCAACGGTTCTCTCTCGAGACCGGATGATAATGCTTCAAATCTTGAGGATTGGATTGCCAACAATCACCTCCTTGTTGGTTGGATCAAACTTACAGTTGAGCCGAGGATTCGCTCATCAATCTCGACTCGAGAAGTTGCAAGGATTTGTGGGACATCATCAAAAAGAGATTTTCGGTGAAGAGTGGTGCCTGTCTCGAGCAACTTTGAAACTCCCTTGCTATGTGTACTCAACATGGCTCGACGGTGGATGATTATTTTGGTAGACTCACGAAGATTTGGGACGCTATTGACGAGTGCATAAATTCCAAGAGATGTACATGTGGACATTGTATATGCGATTTAAACTCAGCACATGAGAAGGAACGAGAGGTATTACGTGTGCATGATTTCCTAGCTGGTTTAGATGGGGGTACACACGGAGTGATACATCAACAGATATGTGCTATTGCACCTCTCCTAGACAAGGATAACATGTACCAAACTATCCTTTAGAACGAGACAGTTCATCAAAAAACATGAATCAAGCTTGGACTAGAGACATCTTAGGATATTCAGAAAATACTCGCACTAGCTCCACCAATCATGATGGTTCAACCAATCGATATCCATCACGTATATGCACAGTTTGTGGTAAGAATGGACATGAAGCTACTTCCTGTTTAAAGCTCATTTGTTATCCCAAATGGTGGCCAGATAAGTTTCGCAGTAAAGGAGGAGGCCGAGGCACGCCCAACAATTCTACTGGTTGTGATCGCGGTCTTCCTCAAGCCAACATCACCCAGATCGTTTCTGCTAAATCCGCTACACTGGGATCCGATTCTTTGATCACAGACAATGATCGTCTCGGCTTGGTTGGTCTCTGTTCATCTAGTTATCAACGTTGGACGCACTTTAGGTCCACATGGTGGTAAGCTTAATTGTATGGATTGGATATTAGATACCGAGGCTACTCATCACATGACAGGATGTCATGAAATGCTTGCTAATATAAAGGATATTGCACCTCTATTTGTCATCTTACCTGCAGGATCTAATGTGTGTGCTTCAAATACTGGATCAGTCAGGCTTACCACGACTTTGTTCTTGAAAAATGTATTTTATGTTGATGGATTTCATACCAATCTGATTTCTTTTGGCCAGCTCGTTTCTGATAACTTCCTGGTTGGACAAGTTACTGATCGATTGATGATTTTACAGGATCAAAATACAAGAATGCTGATTGGAGCGGGTGAGAGAAAGAGAGGGACTTTATCGATTTCATGCTATGGATACAGTTGTTGCGTTTCAGACTAATGTTTGCGCGAATACAATTTTGTGGCATCAAAAATTGGGGCATCCCTCATCTCAAATTACCAACATAGTTCATGGAGTTAGTAGTTCTTCTAGTCAAACTGAACTTTTATGTAAGTCTTGTGATGTGTGCCATCGAGCCAAACAAACCCGATAATGTTTTCCTGAAAGTCTTAATAATGCAAACGAAGCTTTTGATTTGATACTTCTTGACTTATGGGGTCCATATCAAACAACAACTTTCTATGGCTCAAGATATTTTTTTACTATTGTGGATGATCATTCTTGGGATATTTGGTTATATCTTCTAACTGATAAGAAGATGGTTTCTCGACATATCAAAATTTTTCTTGTGATGATTGAAAGACAGTTCTCTCAAAAGATTAAGCGTATTCGCAATGATAATAGCAAGGAGTTCTTGTGTCTTACTTAGTTCTTTCATACAAAAGGCATCCTTCACGAGACATTATGTGTACATACGCCTCAACAAAATGGACAAGTTGAGCGTAAAAATAGACATATATTGAATGTAGCAAGGGTCTTCGTTTCCAAGCTAGCTTACCAATTGAATATTGGGGAGAATGTGTTCTTGTGGCGGGCTACTTGATTAACCGTACTCCATCAGTTTTACTTGACCTATAAGACTCCATTTGAAAAGGTCTATGGCCATGCACCAGGGTTCAAGCATTTCTATGTCTTTGGTTGTTTGGCCTATGCCCATAATCTCGATCATAAGGGAGATAAATTTGCCTCACAGAGTCGTCGGTGTGTTTTTTTGGGATATCCTTACGGTAAAAAGGGATGGCAATTTTTCAATCTAGAGAAACACATTGCTTTCACGTCCTATGATGTTCTCTTTCAAGAGACCGTCTTCCCTTTTACTCAAATCCTACATTCATTGATCATACGATTGTTTCTTTATTGCCAGAATCTTCTACGCTCGAGCTTCTTGGACGGGGTCATCGCGTGAAGAGGCAAAGTGCGCTTCTTCACAATTTTGTTACAGAACCTCCAGCCAGCAACACATCATCTCTCTCTCGTATTGTCATCATCCACTCCTCAGCCATCCTCAGGTTCATCCTACCCATTGCTAATTATTTTTCATGTGCTAGATTTTCACCTACTCATTATGCTTTTCTTATGGCATTAATGGCTAATATTGATCCTCGATCTTATCAAGAGGCCATGAAAGATAAACATTGGGAACATGCTGTCCAAGCTGAATATGATTCGCTTGAAGACTTACATACTTGGCGACTTGAACCATTACCACCGCATAAGAAAGCGTTGGGGTGCAAATGGGTTTTTACAACGAAATACGAATCGGATGGTACTATCGATTGATATAAAGCACGTCTTGTGGTTCTTGGAAATCACCAGAAGGAGGGTTTTAACTATAATGAAACATATGTACCGGTTGCTATGATGAAAAATGTACGGTTGTCCCTTGATTTTGCAGCTAAGATGAATCATGAGGTTCATAAAATGGACGTTCATAATGCCTTCCTCCATGGTGATCTTCATGATGAGGTATATATGCAACTGCCTCCCGGGTTTCGTCCAGATGGTGAGACACGTGTGTGTAGATTGCAAAAGTCTCTTTATGGATTGAAACAAACTCCTCGATGTTGGTTCGCAAAGCTTGTTGATGTTCTTCACTCATATGGATTTACTCATGCACGGTCCGATTATTCTCTTTTTGCTTATCTCAAAGATGATGTGTCTCTCCAAATTTTGGTCTATGTTGACGACTTGATTATCTCTGGCACTTCTACTGAGGTGATTTGATCCTTCAAAGAGTACTTGTGTTTGTGTTTTTGAATGAAAGATCTAGGCACGGTTTAATACTTTCTTGGTTTGGAAGTAGCTCGAAGTCCATCTGGAATCTACTTGTGTCAGAGGAAATATGCGAATGACATATCGAGGCCGGTCTTCTTGGGTGCAAACCAGCTAGTTCTCCTATTGATCAGAAACACAAATTCAGCGTACGAATGGAGCTCTTCTCGCTGATCCCGAATGTTATCGCAGATTAATATGTCGGTTAATCTATCTTGTTGCAACTAGACCTGAACTTACTTATGCTATTCATGTCTTATCTCGATATATGCATCAACCATGAGAGGAACGTTGGTTAGCTGCCTTGAAAGTTGTTCGTTATCTGAAGGGAACAATTGGGAATTGAGTTCTTCTTCGGTCAGAACCAAATTTCCATGATAGTAGATGGTGTGATTCGGATTGGGTTGCCTACCCACTGACTCGTCGTTCCCTCACATGATATATTGTTCAGTTTGGTTCTTCCCCGATTGTCTGGAAAACAAAGAAACAAAATATTGTTTCACATTCTTCTGCTACAGCCGAATATCAAGCAATGACAGAGGTTACATCTGAGTTACAGTGGATTAAGGGACTTCTCAGGGAAATGGTACTCGACCATTCTGATCATATGTCCCTCTATTGTGATAGTAAACCCGCTATCCATATCAGTGCTAATCCGGTTTTTCACGAGAGGACAAAAGATGTTGAGTTGAATTGTCATTTTGTTCGTGATGAGATTGTTCGGAGGTATTGGGATATATTGTTAAATGTCCATGTGTATATTTCTATTCGGTTTAGTTAGTTATATAAGGTGTATAAATACAGGACTATTGGCCCAATAAAACACATGAGACAAATTCCTAAACCTATTTTGTCACACCAAAACCGCATCCAAAACGTCGAGCCGTCTAGGAGTATACATAACTATATTATCATTATTCCTTTATATTTTTCCTTTCGTTCTTTGGTTTTGGAAACGGTATAGAAGTTTTTTTTTGATTTTCCTCTTTCTATTATACCAAAAGAACCACTCAAATTCTTCCAAATCTAAATTCCAAGTCCAATACACCTTGTGAAGAAGGTTGGTTACGAGAGTGATGTAATTATTGGCCAACTTTTACAAAGAAAATATTCCACCGAAGAGTATTTCTTTCTTCAATATTCAGCATCCTAGAGAGGTGGAATTTACCAAGATTGAAACCCATTTGCAAATTGAGCAAAATCACAAAAAAAAAATCAATTGTTTGATAAAAATGATTTGAATGACCAACAGAAACGCAATCATTTGTGAAACACTATCATGTGAGGGAACGACGAGATTGAGGATCAAACCCAATCATACTCCCAAAGAAATACATACATTTTTTAATTTTGTTTTCTTACATAATTACTTTTAATAATGTATGAATCCAGTTGAGAAAGTATAACTATTGCAGCTGGAACAATGACTTATTTACTCTTAATTGGAGAAGAAATGTTTAGGATACTCTCCTCGCAAAAGTTTTAAAAAAATTGAATTATTTAAATCATTTTTTTCAGAATTAGTGGTTGTTTACATCCATGCCCTTAAAAAAACTTGTTATTACATAATCTACTCGGGTTTAACCCACCCGAGTAATGAACTGAAATCTTATAATCTCAATTTTAATGAACCAAAATAAAACCGTTTGTGGAGTTGGTTTAACCAAAATCGAATGCAGTTACCATTTTACCCTATTACTAACCCATCAAAATTTAGCCTTTATTCGCCTATTCGAGAGGCCCATCGAGAAATTTTCGAAACGAAAATCTTTCACTTTCACGAACCCTAGCCGACGACGGCGATAATCCTTCAAATCTCTTCTCGTGTCGATTCTTCTCTCAATCCGGCGATAAGTTCGGCTAAATTAAGTAATCCACACCTCACACTCTCTCTTTTACAAACTAAGACTCGATTGTTGCTCACATTCTCTTTTGTTTGATATCTCTCTTTGTTGTGACAAATCAGCCGTCCGTGACAAAACCCTAGACGACGACAAGGCGATAATCTCTTTTGGACCTGTCTCTTCTCTCAATCCGGCGATAAATCCGGTGATAACTACAGCTAAATTAAGGGTTTCCACACCTCACACTCTTTATTTTACAAACAAGGAACCGATATTTACTTTTCCTCGGTATATCTCTTCCTTGTGACAAAACCCTAGACTTCGGAATCCATCGATAGTCTCTTTTGGACCCGTTTCTTCTCTTATATCTCACATTCTCTTATCTTCGATATCTCTGTTCCTATTCACGAATCCCTCTCCTGTTAGGTCGATGGTGCGCACAACGAATGGAGGACAGTACAAAGGTGTTGGAAGTTGGATGTTTCCGGATCTTCCTCTTAGACCAATTCCCTCTCCTCCATCTCCTCCACCAGACAATGATCCAGAGGAAATTGATGTGTCACCGGAAAAAGATGAAACTGAACCTCGTGAAAATCTTCAAAATGAGAACCCGGAAGGAGCCGAAAACAAGAAACAGGAAGGAGTTGAAAAGGATGTTTCGGAAGGTGTTCAAAACAAGAATCCGGAAGGAGAAGAAGATGAGACTGAAGAAGAAGAAGAGACAGATGATATTGATGATAATGTAAGTCTTTTGTTCCTTTTGTTTATTATTATTGTTAATGGCCGTGTGTGAGGTTGTGAAAGTAACAATATTGTAGTTTGGAATTGTTGGAAATTGTCTGATTTAAGAAAATTGTCTGATAGGGTCTATTTTGCTTTTTTTGTCTGATAACTAGCGGGTATTGTATGATTCTAGAATTGATTTGACTTGCTTATAATGTATAGATTTGTAATTGGTTTAGACTTGCTTACGATGTATAAATTTGTAATTGGTTTAGACTTGCTTATGATTTATAGATTTGTAATTGGTTTTAGTGATTGGCATGTGTCTCTATTTTATGTGCCTGTATATTATGTGTCTGTATATTATGTGTTTTATATATTATGTGTTTTACATATTTCATGTGTATATTATCTGTTTTAGGATTCTGATGAAGATATGGGAGTAATGCCACCAGAAGAAATGTATTTGCCAACATTAGAGCATAAGAAAACAATTAAAATCGCAACTAGGTGTTATGTTGCCAAGGCGGTGGATACAATTGAGAAAATGCTCGACACTGTTGAGAAGCAGTGGTTCTATGATCACCCACAATTCTCGCATTTCTTTCATATGCCGAGGGATGTAAACCATAAGACGATGGGGATGTGGATGCTTCTAGCTAGGATGGCACGCACCAAGAAAAACAAGGAGGTCTCGTTTGTTGTGAAAGGGACACCAATCCGTTATTCACTGAAAGAGCATGGATTAATTTCAGGTCTACATTGCCACCAATTTCCAGAAAGGTATAGAGAACGGATTGGTGATTTGAGTTATGTGGGAAAGCATTTTAAGAATGCTAGAGTGACACAAGAAGCTGTGGAGGAAAAATTTCTGAAGATGAAGAAGCCTACAAGTGACAGGTTGAATATGGTTGTATTGTACTTCCTAACAGTTGTGATAAAAGGAAATGGGAAGCGAGGGAAACGTGGAACACCGGTGGACCCCTTTTTGTTGAAGGTAGTTTCAGATCTTGATGATTGTGTTACCTTCCCGTGGGGTAGGCTCACTTTCTGTGACATGCTTTCCGAGATTAAAAGAATGATGAAACTGTTTGATAAAGTAGCCAATCCATGTGCTAATCTTTCGGGTTTCATACTACCTTTGGAGGTATGAGATTAAATGATTTAGTTGTAAGGTAGTGTTTAGTAAAGTATTTGATTCTGACTTTATGTTTTGTGTTTGCTTGTAGCTTCTTCCCTTTGAAGCAATTCCAAGACTGCTGACGGAGTTCCGAGAGGAAATGACTGACGCAAGGAAAGAATGTCTTAGGATGTGCAAGAGCAAGTTTAGGCGTAGTTCGATGAAATGATTTACGATTGAAGAGATAAACAAGGCGCTGGGAAAAACAAAGGTATAAATATTCTCAAATGCTATTGTAGTTTATATCAAAGGTAAAATTATTTATAATTGCTATTGTAATTTCAGGAAATACAAAGTATCTTAATACCGAGTAGGGAAGAAAGTCACCTTATCCGTGATATTGAAGAAGAGGATGACGAGTGTGATGCTGCTGTTGATGGTTGGATGAGGCGTCTGGCTAAGGGGAAAAAGGTACGGCTCGTAGAAATTTACAAGGAAGATAGGGCAGCTTTAAAGGATGATGTCATAGTTGTGGAGACAATTGAAAAGGGAGAGTGTTCCAAGGCTGTAGAGACAGTTGAAAAAGGTGTGTCTTCTGGTTTGAACGAGCTAAAAGAATTGATGGAATGCGGATTTAGGCAACTCACTAATATGGTTCAAGGAATGGATAAGAGAATTAATGAAATAGAAGTGGCTGTTAAGGAGGTCTCTGAGTCTACAACTGCCAAAGAAGTCGTAGAGATGGTTCAAGGGATGGATAAGAGACTACATATGATAGAACTGAATGTAAAAGAGGTGTGTGTTTCTAGTACAGAGCAGGAGAAGGAAAGGAAAACCAAAAAAAGACCCAGGCGAGGTTGAGGCGAGGTGAGTTTGGTTTGGTAATACTTATTAGTAATTGGCCTTCTTTTGGTTTGGTAATGGTTATGAACATTCCTTATTTTGGAATCAGTAATTGTATGTTTTACAATTAAACTCAGCATTATTCTAAGTACAATTATGTTATCGTAAGTATAATTATGTTATTGATGTTTTCAAACATAAATTAAGTGTTATCGAGCATAATGTTGATATATTAACATAGTCAAAAATTTATAATTCTAATTACCATAATTAAGTGTTTTTGGTTTTTCCTTCAAAAATTGGGAGGGAAATTGATATATTTTGGAAATTTTCAAACATAATTACCATTAACTTAGCTATATTTCGAATGATCATATCAAGGGTATAATTCTAATTACCATTAGCTTAGCATAACTAGCTTAGGATAATTATGGGTTTCAAAAATTTGGAGGGAAAATTGAATTATTTTGGAAATTTTCGAACTTAAAAATTTTGGAAATTTTCAAATTTCATTTACTTTTATATCAATTTTTTTAGTTGTAGGTGAAATGCATTTAGCAATATTTATATGAATTTTAGTAGTATTTAGTTTAACCACTTTTAAAATTATAGTATGTAGTAAAATCATACAGATTATGTCTTTAGATAATATTATTGATGTTTTCAAACACAAATTTAGTGTTACCGAACAATCATGGAAAAAGATTGAGTAGAATGTTGATATATTAACATACTTATACTACTCTTTGTAACATACTTATACTCAACAAGCCAAAAAATGAACATTATATGGTTTAATTAGCATTATGTTCAATAGATGTCAAGTATATTGTGTTCATACTTATACTCAACAAGCCAAAAAATGAACATTATGTGGTTTAATTAACATTATATGGTTTAATTAACATCTTATATGACCACATTAGAAACTTCATTTGGTTAACCTATTGTAATTTGGTAAACCGACGGTAATTTTATCATCACCGAATTTGGGAAATACACATTAGAATTAACTGATTAATTCTACTGTCATTCCTAAACACATTCAAACTAAATTGCCTTGACAATTGCCATGACAACAAAACAACCAAAAAACACAAGTGACACATAGCTCGCTTTGTCTGAATTACGTTTGGCATCCTTGACCATATCTCTTATTTTTCCAAACTCCACCTCTTGCTGTTCTTCAATGGACCTTGAAATTTCTTTCATACCCTTACCAAGCCGACCAATGACTAAACCCAAACGTTCAATTTCATCAAGCAATGCCTCATCAAGCCATTTGAAGCAATGTTTGTCATTTGACAACTATAACTCAACAAACCAAAGTAGATTCAACAATTAATTGAAGCATCCTTACGGGATTGAAGAACTTGAGCACCGACAATTAATTCAACAAACCTTTTGGGCATGAGCACTTGAGCACCGATAATACTTACGGCATGGGTTTTGTGCCGATCTAGAAGTATGTGCCACGACAGATGCTCCACACCAACAAATATTAGGAATTCTGGTCACCGATACTCTCGAAGAAATGGTCGAAGAGCCACTCTCGTTGGAGGTCATTTCAATTTTAAGCGAAATGGGGTGGGTTTCAATTTCGAAAAGTTCTGATTTGATAAAAAACGAACAAGGAAGCAAAAAACAAAGAAGAAAATCCGCACATCACAAAACGAAGAAGAAGGCACTAAATGGGTTTCGCAAAGCATCAATAGTGGCCCATTTACGTGCATCAATAATGGCCCATTAACGTGAATCATTGTTGGCCCAATTTTGAGCTGAAGCAGAATCGATTTCATAAACAGCAACACATAATTTAAAGCAATGCTAAAGCAACATATAAGTTTAAGCAATGCTAAAGCAACATATAATTTACTACAATACACTGTTAAAGCAATGCTCCAATTTTAGCCCCGGTACCGATCTATTTTTTGGTTTTCGACGTCTTTCACCAACTGAAGGAAATCGGTTTTCTTGATAGCGTCCTTTCTTTTTTCACGCGGTGGAGGAAGGACAACTCTTGCTATAACATCATCTGGAATTCTAACCCATTGAGATATATGTGGGACGGGATATAATGTCCGAGAATACAACAATACCCACTACTCCATTAGATAATATTCTGAACACAAATCATATAGATGAACATCTTCTGTCCTATATGGATTCCTCATGTACATGCGAAGAGCGGCTACTGCATGTACACATGGGTATTTGTCCATGTCGAAGCGCCTACAATCACAAGTTTTTACCTTCAAATCCACAAAATAAGTCTTACCATCTCTCCCGGTAACATTGTACTCACGTTGGTACAAATTGAACTCTTGCACAGTCAATTTCAACGCCTCTTTGCAAATATGATGCAATTCATTCTCCATGATAGGAACCAATTTCCGTGTTCCCTCTTCTGAAGCATCAATGCGGTGTTTGTTAAACCATTCTCCCATTTTCTCAATAATTGTATCAATCATGACTAGCAAAGAGTACTTCCTCGCTTCTCTGAAAACGCTATTCAATGATTTCGCATTGTTTGTCGTTCCAATATTGTACCGTCCTCTTGGAAAGTGACACCGAGCCCATTTTTCGACATCTACACTTTTGTCGAGATAATCAGCCACTTTAGGATATCTACTTCTAAAATCCCCATACCCAACCTCAAATTCAGCAACTGTATAGATCTGAGCCAATTCCTGAAATCTCTTCGCAACAATTTCTTTGTAGATGTTAGGAGCATGTGTTCTCACATTCTGAGATAAGTGAAAAATACAATACCCATGCCAGGCACCCGGATACACTTCTTTGACAGCCTTGACAAGGCTGGGATTTCGATCGCTAAGGAAAACCAATTCTTCATCATCATCTGGTACAACCATTTTCAGCATATTGAAGAACCATTTCCAACTAACATCTTTCTCACCATCAACTACAGCAAAAGAAATTGGGTAATGATGACGATTAGGATCCTGGGACTTTGCAAATATAAGAACACCGCCATAACCATTTTTAAGAAAATTTGCATCCCCACTAATCACTTTCCTAAGAGCCCTAAAACCCTCAATACAAGCTCCCAAAGCAATGAATAAATACTTGAATTGGTTTTCCTCATCTAACTCCAAACTCGTCACCGTACCTATATTTTTTTCCTCCAATACATATAAATATGAAGGCAACCTCTGGTAACTTTCCTCTGGACTACCTCGCACAACCCACGCGGCTTTATGTTTTCCTCTCAAAGCAGTCCTATAAGATACAGTCATTCCAACCTTTACTTGCACAACACCAATAAGAGATTTAGCAGATGGAGTATTTAATTGAGCAGGATAATCACTTTGCACTATAGATGAAACCATATTTGAGGTTCCTCTCCTTTTTGCGTTCGATGTACTTGCCGATACCCGAGAACAAGAATGCATCTTGCGGTATACTTTAATCGACCAACTACCTTCTCTTCCTTGTGGTCTTGCTACTCGTAAGTACCAACTACAACTTCGTTGATGACATCTTACAACATATCTCCAAGTATCCGAGTTCACTATATCGTACTCAAAACATCTTTGGTGTGATGCTATAAACACTATATCTTGCACTTCTTTTTTGCACCCGAATGTTTGGTTTAGTTCCAGACCATTACCATCTTCCCATTCCTCTAAAAACTGAGTTTGTTCTTC
>JAKUCM010004908.1:0-17119 GCA_023374145.1 Lepidium sativum
CGTTGAATTTTACAGTGAAAAAAAAAATGATGTAGAAGAGAAAGAAAGGATGCGGAGAGTTTGAATAAATCAACCATTGTTAAATGATAATCTTATTCACTTTTAGATGTAGTAATGTACGCATCAATCGGTGTTAGCTACGTGTAAAGTATATTGGATTTAGAACACATACCAATAAGCAAACATTAAAATTGGTATTGAACTTTCCTTTTAAACACACAATGAACATATCTTCACATTACCACTTTCATTCATCAGAGGACCACTTGGCAGGACCAAATCAATAACTCGAAATGTAATTGATAGTAAAAGCATCGCAAATATATTTAATTTTATGTAACGGAAAAACCAATGATGAAATGTGAACTTATTGGTATATTATTTTACAGTCAGTTCTTACTCAAAAAGTGCTAAAACCCAAAAAAAATATAAAAATTGTGGAGATAACTAAGTATCAGCCAGTTTTGGTCTTACCAACCCTCATCAAACCGATATAAGCAATAACTCTATAACCGATAAGCATCGCAACCAAAGCTAAAGCAGAGCCCAATCCACTATTAAACCCAATCTGCTTAACACCTTCAAAGTCACCAACACGACATTTCATATTCCCATTGTCCCCACATGGATACAACTCATTCTCTTTGTACTGTCCCAATATCAGTAGTTTATAGGTATAGTAACCTATTGATATGTACTTAATCCAAGAGATAAATATTGGAACATGATGAACGTAGAAACCTCCTGCCAACAAAAACGCAAGCATTATGACTGACCCGAGTGTTGTAGCTGACTTCTGGTCCATAACTAGAGCTCCTAGTGCTAGTCCTAATCCACCAGAGACAAGGACGTGGACTAGAAGGATCAGAAGTGTCAAAATAAAGTTTGCAGGTTTCAAACCAGCCATCCAATATGTGATGATGAGGAACATTGTTGGTAGAATAAGCTCCATTGGTAGATCTCCAACAACTCGAGACATGAAGTAAGGTGAGAGCCTGTACATGCCTGAGGAACGTTCTTTCTCGAGCATTTTTCGTTCTTGAGGAAATGTGAAGATTTGTTGGAAGAGAGGGAAGAATCCCCAAAAGGATGAGATAAAGAACAATAGTCCTGTCTGCAACAACAATTGTATATAATCATCTCCTGCGTATACTCAATGAGGTAGAGAAAAGTGTGTCTGAGTACAGAATTACCTGATCTTGTATGCGAGAAATTTTGGTTTGCCACCAAAGGAGACCACAGAGGAAAGACACAGCAAGTATCTGACCAACTTTCAGGGTAGAGAAAGAATCGTGTTTCCTCTCCTTAAGACCTCTCTTCAAGAGAACACAGAACTGTTGCCACCATGTCGTTGGCCAATCTCCAAATTTATTGGTCGTTCGAGAGGGATCTTCTATTGATTGATTACAGACATCAAATTGATCTTTAACTTGATTCATAACATTGTCAAGCAGATTTGTCTTATAAAGTGTTAATAGAGCTGTCTTCAAAGCCTCTGCTCTTTGAGATTCATCCGGTCCAATACCTATATGTATATTTTAAGCTATGAGATTCAACAAGGATACAAAAGCTATATGATCTCACAAGGAGATAGAGACTTACCATTTGCAATGTCTAAGAGGAAATCCGAGGGATTACTCCTTTCAACAGAGGGAGAGTATCCAGCGCTAGCGAAATAGTCCATAGCATTGGATCCAGGCCCGAAGTAAACTGGATTACCTTCTGAAAGAAGCAGAATCTTATCAAACATATAGAACAACCTACTAGAAGGTTGATGAATTGTAGTGATAACTGTTCTTCCACCACGAGCTAGTTCCCACAAAATGGACACAATCTTCTGAGCCGTGGTCGAATCAAGACCAGAAGTAGGCTCATCAAGGAAGAGCAAACTAGGGTTTATAAGAATCTCTTGCCCTATACTAACCCTTTTCCTCTCACCACCTGAAACACCTCTCATGAACGGTCCTCCAATGATGGTATTTTTACATCTCTCTAGACCCAATTCAGTCACAACAGCTTCAGCTTGTTTGATCTTATCTTGTTGTTTCATAGTATTTGGAAGCCGAAGAAGTGCAGTGAAGACTAGAGTTTCCGTAACAGTCAAGTGAGGATAAAGAGCATCATCTTGAGTCACGAAACCAGTCGTTCGTTTTATAGCTGTAGAGAATGGCTTGTTGTTGTAAGTTATGTTCCCTGTGAGCTTCCCTTTACCTTCTGCAACTCGTCCTCCTAAAGCTGTCAACAAACTGGTCTTGCCACTTCCAGAAGGACCTAACATAGCCAAGATCTCTCCGGGTTTAACGATCCCGGTTAAGCCCTTCAAGATGGATCGCTCCACGGTTTTGTCTTTGGTTCGGAAGATCGAAGCTTTTGGTTCTTTCAGCTTCACTGTGTACACAACATTCTCAAACTGCACCAAAAACATCAAATACAAGATTCAATCAACATATGAAGATTACAAAATACACAATCAACACTAAACCAGTAATGTATGTTCTTCTCCTACGTAAAACGATACATAAAATCATAGAGTATGTATGGAATAAATAGATTTTGTTTAAAAAAACAGACATACCTTTAAAGTAATAGGAAGATTTGCACTTTTAAAAATTGAAAAGGGAAGGTTTCGATCATCATTTCCAGCTTCAACATCAACAGAAACCTCTTGATTAGCCATTCCCAGATATAATTTGATAAATGTACTGATAATCCCTCGATCCCTTTCAGGGAGCTAAAAGGATTAAAGCTGAATTAGTCGATGGATTAATTCACTAATTGAGAAGTGTTTAGATGTAATTGAATCGAGAAGAAGAAGAGGATTTTGATTTTGTTCGGTGTGGGAGTTATAGAGACAGAAGACGAAAGTAAAGCGTTGAAGTGTTAGGTTAAGCTAAAAAAGAGAAATGTGAATTAGGGTTCACGTAAGGGAAGTGTTAGAGAGAGTTTTAAGGATATATAGATGGAAGATTCTGTAAGAGAATGCTTCTGTTATGAAACACGCTTTTAGAGTGCGATGTTTGTTTCGACTCCCTAATAATAAAAATAAAAGTTTTATTTATTTATTTAATAACAATTCAATTTGAGATTTGCTACTAGCGCCGAGCATAATACCTTAAAAACGGACCCGAACCCGACCTAAAAAATCGGGTTCGGGTCTTATTAAATACCCGATCGGATATATAGGTTAAAGTATTTCGGGTTTCGGGTCGGGTTCGGATAAAATCCGAAACCCGAAATTAAACCGAAAATAACCGAAGATTTCCTATATTGGTTTGGTTGAACCACGATTTACTCAAACGTCGGCGATTAAAGAATGGAAAAAAAAATTGATTTTAGTTAATTTTTGTAAATACCCGACCCGGACCCGAACCGAACCCGAAATTTAGATATGTTCGGGTATTATTCGGTTCCTTAACAATATATTAAACCCGACCCGAATCCGAAATATACCGACCCGAACCCAAACCGAATTTCAAAAATACCCGATCGGGTCCTCTATGTCTAAACCCGAAATACCCGAAACCCGAAAGACCCGACCCGATCGGGTCCGGGTACCCGAATGCCCAGAGCTATTTCCTACTCTTTAATTTTCTCCTTTTTAAAAATATAGAATAAAATAAAAACATACTCTAAACCATTGGTACGGAGGTGCTTATTGCTAAGCTGCATAAGGCAGGACAGGAAAAAACCATAACTAGGATACATGTAGCAAGAGCTAGCCCGTCGATCTCGCATCTTCTTTTTGCGAACGACACACTATTTTCTGTCAGGCTAATAGAACAGAGGCAACCTACATCCTTCAGATACTAGCTGAATATGAACGGATGTCGGGACAGAAAATTAATTTTGATAAGTCATCAATACAATTTGGTAAACATGTTGGGTTGGAAGTGCAAGCAGAAATCCAACAAATTTTGGGGATTAGTAAAGTTGGTGGGTTCGGACAGGTACTTGGCTGCCGGAAGTTGCATGTGGGTCTAGAGCGAAGGTATTTGCTTTTGTGGCTGAAAAGTTGCAGGCACGGGTAGCTACGTGGTCTAATAGGTTCTTATCTAAAGCAAGGAAAAAGGTGTTGATTAAGTCTATTCTGACAGCATTACCAACATATGTAATGAGTTGTTATAGGCTACCGAAAGCGGTCATTAAAAAGGTTCAGGCAGCCATTGCCAACTTTAGGTGGGCCAATTAGGGCTTAACTGGAGGAATACATTGGAAAAAATGGGCAGATTTATGTGGCCCAAAATCTGAAGGTGGGTTGGGTTTTCGAGTATTAGAGGACTTTAATTCAGCCCTTCTGGCCAAACAAGTATGGAGGTTACTGGAATTCCCAGATTCTTTGTTAGCTAGAGTTTGGAAGGGAAAGTATTATAAGGGTACATGTGTTATGGAGGCTAATGTGAGTGGATCTGTGTCGTTTGGCTGGCGGAGTATTATGTCGGCACGACCTTTACTAGCACAAGGGTTAATTAGGAGACCAGGGGACGGTAAACAAATTAAGATCTGGGAAGATCATTGGTTACCAGACGTTACCCCAAGGGCCGCAATACGATCATATGTACATATATATCCAGATCTGATGGTAGATCAATTTATAGACCAACGTACGGGTCAGTGGAATGAGGTGCTGATTCGTCAGTATTTTGGACCACCGGACGTGCAATTGATTCTGGCAATAAGATTACCGATTTGCCAGAGGAAGGATTATTGGGGATGGCATTATACGACATCAGGTAGATATACGGTTAAGTCAGGATATCAATTGGCTAGTAGAATAAAAGATATGGATAAGAAACAATATGGTCTTTCTTTTGAGACATTGTATAGGAATTGTTGGCAGTTAGACTGTCCCCAAAAACTGCAACATTTTATTTGGCAGATGTTGCCAGGATGTACAGCTGTATATCAAAACTTGACAAAACGGGGATTTGGACAGGATACTAGGTGCCTGAGATGTGGTGCAGAAATGGAGTCCATATACCATGTAGTCTTTGAATGTCCACCAGCAGTTCAAGTATGGGCTTTATCGACTATACCCAGCCCCCAGGGAGTCTTTCCGGGCGATTCAGTATGAAACATTACGCTGAGTTTGGATGTTTTCCATGGCTTATTTGGCAGATTTGGAAAGCGCATAATGGGTTTTGCTTTACGCAGGTTAACCTAGACCCTCGAATTATAGTGGATAGGGCTACAGCAGAGTACAATGAGTGGTCTCTAGTCCGCCACGATATGTTAGCTCCACGTGGGCTAAAGGTATCCCATCTCGAGGTGTTTAAGTCACCTTTCATATCCCCAACCATAGTCAATCTTAGTTTCACGGGCTACAAGTGTTACGTGGATGCGTCCTGGAAGGATACAGATCTCCATACGGGGGTCGGTTGGATTTGCTTTCCAGATTCGGTGGAAGGGATATGGTCGGGATCTACCCGGATTCATAGATGTTTATCGGTGCTTCACGCGAAGGTCGAGGCAGTATTATGGGTCTTGGGAGCGCTAGTGGAGGTACATATCCATGAAGTAGAGATCTCGACGGACTGTGAGACAGTGGTAGCTATACTACAGCACCCAGAGGAGTGGCCGGTGTTTTTACCATATCAGGAGGAGTTCCGCAGGTTTCGGTTACGGTTTTCTTCTTGCACCTTATCGGTCATCCCCAGACAGCTAAATCACAAAGCCGATGCTCTGGCCAAAAGAGGTAGAAAGTCAAGTTTGTGATTGGATGCTTGTGTTGTTTATCTATCGTTGTAAAAAAAAACCCATTGATTTACCGATTATATTGATTCACGATAAGGTGACAGAGTTGTATAAAGTCAAAAGACTCATAACAATTGGTTAGTAAATTAATTTTTTATTGGTAAACTAAACTAAAATTAATTATGTAAAAGTCAAATCAAAATTTTCAGATATGTTTAAATGCAATTTACTACGTAAAAGTTTAAAGGTACGATAAATAAAATATAGTCAAAGTTTTAAAATGAATTAGGCATGAAAAAAAGTTTTGCAGTAAAGTATTACAATATCAAATTACATACTATTGGTATATAACTTTTTCCTTTCATTTTTCTTATTAACTGATTGGTTGACTAATTCTTGTTTAAATGTGTAAGTTAGTTTTCACATTCAGAATAACATTTATATATCTACACTAAAGGTTATCTGCATGCATAATTGCATATCTATAAATCTAATTTTATTATTTATATTAAGTAAAAACTTGGCTATTAGGCTAATTAGTTGTGATGTAGTAATAAAAAAACATTTATATATTAATTATTTTAATGCAAAATTTGTTAAGTAATTTATGTTTTAAACCAATGTAAGAAGCAGCCTCACAAGATCTCGACTTTATCAAACTCCAATCAAATTTTCAAACTCTAGTCCAAGTCTTAATCAGAGAAGCGTCTAAAGAAATCTACGGAATCTGCAAAGACATCTCCTAGATCGCTTTTCGTTTCTCTTGTATCTCTTTTTACTTTATTGGTAGGAACAGTAATGGTGAAACCGAATCGTTAGCAAAAACTGTATTAAATTCCACCAACTCCTTCAAAGTTTGATGATAATCTTCCGAACCAAAAAAGAAAAAAAAAAACTTCATGGACATGCTAGATTTAAGGAGATGTAGTGAAACAAAGTGTTCAAGAAACTTGTAAAAAATTTGTAAAATTTCAGTATTATTAAGCTAATAATTTAGAAAATACAATTAAATCCACCTTAATTGAAAATTTGTAAAAATATTCTAAAACTTATAAAATCTAAATAATTTGATCAAATTCTGAATTCATGGTTTAATACATCCACTTAAATAACAATTTGTTATGAAATTTAACTATTGACTGCGAGAAAAATATACATCTATTTATAAAATCAATTTTGATTTCTAAAACCACAAAATATAATTATTCCGTAAGAATTAGGGGATATAATCAAGTTAGTTCAGTTCATTCTCTGTCGTCGCTGGTGTTCAAATTTGGATATTGAATAAACTTGTTCTCATCCCTAACTGAGATAAAAAAAAATTGGTTAGAAAAAAATACAATACTTTTAAAAATCTATATTTCCGTATTTGAAACAAAATAATACTGATAAACTATCATAAACATAATGGCAAAAATATATTTTGTATATAAGAGATGACAGAAAGAACATTTAATTAATCTCCACTTAAGAAATCCAAGTTGGGGGCCCAAAGTTAAAAGTAAGAATTGAGCATGCGATCATCCACTCAAAAAACAACTTTGTTATAAGATTAATTCACAACGACACGAGTTGATATATATGTATATAGTTCAGATATTATTATTTTAGTTGTTACACTATATAATATTAAAGTGCACAATGGTCAGATTAAGAGTTTCTGGAAGATTTTCTTATAGGGCTTGGCCAAGTAAAAGTGTTACCTCTCCAGTGCATGAATTTGCATGACATCGCTACGGTCCCATTAACATAATGTTTTTTTTTTTGTTCTTTTTGGGTTCGTTTTACACGTTTTGTGAATTATTTGAGTTTCCGACCGTAAAATAATTAAGTCATACACACATCAAAATATATATTTCCAACAATTAAATCGACAAAATTTATATTAAAATTTTTTATATAATATATTAATTACCATGGAGAGATGTTGAACCCCTAATCTCAGAATCATTAGTTAGATCATTTAACTTATAATCACTCAACTAAAAAAAGTTATATATTAAAATAATTCAATAATAAAAAAATTAACCGTTAGGTTATTGGAGATTATTGTTTGAATTTTTTATTATTATACATTTTTCTCAATAATTATATCAACAAAATTTAATCTATACTACAGACCAAATTTTTTTTTCTCTTCTAGATTAAACGTAAATCACCAAAACTGTTATGTTTTTTCACATACATTTGGGAATTAGTTTGAATTATGAAATTGTAGGCAGGTGAAAGGAAAGATACACATAAAAAGTAGATGCATTTTACGTTTTAGTATAAAATTTAAAAGGAATTCTAGTCAGAAGGAAATGTGTTTGCACTAAGTAACATTAACTTCTTTGTAAAAGCAATTCATTTGTTAGTGCTTATATATTTTGAATTTAATGGAAAAGCACTATTTTTTTGTCAACCAATATACTAATAGAAGCAACACCAAAAAAGTGAAACAAGAATTTACGACATTAACCTATTAGTTGACTTTTTAATATAACAAGCGACAATATCAATTTTATGGTATAGAAATTTTAGGATTACATTGAGAGAAAAAACGCAAAAAAGATATTTCAACCTAACAAAATCAGCCGACCACTCATCTGAATGCAACAATATATTCAACACATCCATACAGTATGTACCTATCTCCACTTTTAAAAACTACATCCAAATCAGAGATTCCATAACCCAAAATAACAACTTCCACCTCTAAATGTAGTGCGCAAAGGCTCTTTCGAATTTGATGTGCTCCATGCAACCACCAGAAACATAATTTGGGAAGTAAATCCAACCAAACCCGAAATGAAGGTTAAATATTTTCCACGACCCATCAACAAAACATCAATAACCTGTAAAGACCGATTAATGGTCGAAGATCTAGACTCCCCTAGCCAAATCGAAAATGAGCTAATTGATGATGGTTGGCAGGCATGACAAGTTTGACGCCTCGCATTTAGTCGTTCCACAACATTTTGATTCGCTCGGGATAACAAATGATGGGGATATTTGCTTGTTCCAGAAAAGCAACAATCATTTCTCGCTTTTTAAATGTGCCATATCAGCCAAAAAGAAATATTAATGCTCACTAAATCTGAAATTTTCTAAAACAGGTAGTCAAGCACTAATTAACCCGCATTTTCTTCACTCCATAAGAGATTCGATTTTAAAAAAATCAATCTTAGCACTTTTCAATTTGAAAATATACAAAAATAAAAATATAATGTCGGATTTCAAGAAATGTCTCGAAAAGAATCACGATAATTATAAACAGAATAAATTCGTTTTTGAAATAGAGTGATAAAAAGTTTATAAATATAATACAAATGTTTGAAAAATAAACAGAATTTTTAAAAAATATTTATAAGAAACTGATACCAGAGAGTAATGAAAAATACATGTATAGTGACCGTTAGCTGAGTCAACGTGCGGTGGTTGCAACCCCCACATCATATCTAATCATAAAAACAGTCCAAATCTTTTATGGTCACTCTCTTCTACACAGTTCCACTTTGTCCTCCACAAAAACAATATGTTTCAAGTACTGACTTCATCATTCAAGACATTAGAGTGATGCAAAGGTGAAGAATATGATAGCTGAGACAGGAATGGTGGTGGTTGGTGTTTTGGGACTATGGACTCGCTTTATCCGAAAGCCAGTGCTTGAATTTACTGGAGAAATGATTGAAGTTATCTCCCAAGTTGTCTCGAGGATCTGTCGATCTGATACAACTGATTCTTATAATGGTCCTCTTTCTACTTCTACTAACAACTCTCCTCTCATCATCCGATGAAGGTGATGACATTTTTGCTTGCAACAAAACTAGAGAAATATTGATGTATATTTCTTCTTCTCCTTATAAGGTTCTCACTTCCATGTATATGTTCCTCCTTTCCAATGTTTAATGATTCTTAATTCAGTAAAAAGTAAAATCTACTTCTATATGGTCTCGATCGAGTGCTTCTCTCAATCAGCAGCAAAAGAGTATAGTGATCGATAAAGGCTTGGTAGTTTTATCATAGGATAAGCTGCAAGGCATACTTGTTGAATCATGTCGAAAATCCCGGTCTTTCAAATCTAAATGTTTCACATGGTATAGAAAAGTACAACAAAATTTACATTTGTGGATAAGTCGGGTTCGCATGGATTATCTTTGTTTTCAAAATAAAAAAGTACTTGATGAACAAAGATTTGAATTCACCAAAAACCTTACTTACGTGAGTAAAAATTGTGACATTGGAACAAGATGTACATGTTCTAGGGTTTATGAAGCTGAATCCATATAAATTAGTGCACGTGTTTAGATGAGATTCTCTCCCTCTATAGAGTTTGTTTCTCGCCATGAGAGTGACGCGTATTCAGAGAGCTGACGAAAGAGCATTTGAGGTTCCTTAGCCCTAAGACGTGGGCGCTCCTAAACTACTACTACACTCTTTAACATTTTTCTCAGGTATGGGCCTGTGCCTGGGCCTGGGATTATACTAATTTGGGCTAAGATTTTTCTCACTACGCGTTGTGAAGGTTATAACCTTTTATTTGTGAATCGTTGATTATTTTTTAGGACCACCAAAATATCTGTTGCAGTGAAAAGGACCAAAAAGTTGGAAACGTTTAATTGAATTATTTTGGGAAAAAAATCTCTAGAAAATAGTAATGAAACATTCATATTTTGGATATCCTTTGACAAGAAGTATAAGAAGATGAGTAGCTACAATTGATCAATCACGTGACCCACATTAATGTATTAATCATGAGACTTAATAATTTGTTTTAATAATTATTGCGAACACAACTTCATCGTGACTTTTCATAGAGTTGTTTCCTACAAGTGGTAGGTTGATAATCTTGTGATATTAATTAATGAAGTATATATTGTAACCAACAATCCTAGCTTTTCTGGCGATTAGCCACTTTACCATCATTAATGATTATAATTTCCAATCTTCCACACAATGTCTCAAAGATATACATAACTATATTGTTGTATCAATAAAATTAGATTTGTTACATTAGAAAATTCACTATTGTTTGATATTTGGGCAAATTCACTACAATTTCATATATATTATCTTGTGCGATACGTTCAAATCATTCTTAACCTCACATGGTTTGAAATATTTAAAATATTTGTGTACTTTCAATTGTCAACCCTCCAAAGCTAAGTAGACATCACAAAACAATTGTCTCTTCGTACCCAATATTTTGACAAGTGACATTTTAGCTAACACTTTCATTTCCAACAAAAACACTTGTTTAGTAAAGTCACGTATTCCCCATATAATTTATGAATTTGTTGTCTTAAATTTATGATTACGCAGTTCTCGTTTTTTCTCACCATTAGAAATACCAAAAAAAGAGTGAGGCTCAAGTTTGTTTTGCGGTGATTTTGATTAGTGGAGTCGAACTATCTTGTTCTAAGTTCTTTTCTTTACTATTCTAGTTTTGTTTTAGTTGGTTTTTAATATAGTCACGGTTGTATTCCTGCAATTTATCTTTTTCTTATTTCAGTAAAAAATGAAAATACGAAACAAAATAGTTCAAAATGTGACTATTGTTGATACTATATAATTACTCGCATAATAAATAATAAATCAAATTATTCAATTCCCAAGATACATTAAGCGTTTTAGCCGTTTGTAATATTAATGTTTATAAATTTTTTTGTCACAAATAAATGTTTATTGATTATGAAGTAACAATTGATAATAGAAAAATTATCGAAGCAAGTGTCTATGTATCGGTGAAGTGGGTGTGTCGGCGTACAGAACGAAGGAACCCAATTTTTAATGTATTAAATTTTTAATCAAACGAAAAATAAAATTCCAAAACTCCATGAAAATAAAATCTCTCTCCACTTCTTCATGTGTCTGAGTTTCAATACATGTGCTTCCTCTTGGATCTCAATCCTTTAACAGCTTATTCTTCACTCTCTTCTCTATCCTTAGTTGTCACGAAACATTCTTTTCACTCTTCCTCTCTCTCTGCACATAAATCAGAAATCTATCAACATTCTTCAACAGAAAAGTTCGTAGATAAACCCAAACGTTGTCTGAACCAAAAAAAAAGTTAAAAACTTGGGTCTTTAATGGATCCAAGAACAAGACTTGACTATGCTCTGTTTCAACTCACACCAACTAGAACAAGGTAATTGTAAATTCTTTTGTTTATTACCAACTTTAAACACAGTCTTATGTTTGGTTCTTCTCTGAATTTTGTTGTCTCTGTTTCACAGATGTGAGCTTGTGATCTTCTCTGGTGGTCAGAATGAGAAACTTGCTTCAGGGATTTTTCAGCCATTCGTTACGCATCTCAAGTGTGTTAGAGATCAGATTTCTAAAGGTGGATATTCCGTTACTCTCCGTCCTTCCTCCGTCTCCGCCGTCAGTTTCTCTTGGTTTACTAAAGTGACCCTTCAGAGGTAAAATCTTGACGCCGTTAAAAAGGTATCAACTTTCGGTCACGGAAACCTTAAATAGTTCTAATTTTGTGTTGTTTCTGATTTCGGGAAAAAGATTTGTGAGATTCGTGACTACTCCGGAGGTTCTTGAGAGGTCTGTTACATTAGAGAAAGAGATTGAGCAGATCGAGGATTCCATTGAGTCTAATGCAGCCGCCATTTCCGGTGAAGCAGAAGGTTTGTTTCTGGAGACATAATCTTCTTTTAAAATTCATGTTGCGAAATGAATTCGAGTGAATTTTGGGCATTGGAATGATGGATTAGAGATTCATATTTGGTAAATTAACTGAAAGAAAAAAGTTCATATTTTAACATTGTCTGATCTGTTCTATATAGGAAACGAGTTGGGTAGTTCATTGACTTCTCAAAAGTCTACGCTTTTATCAAAGGTGACTTTTTTCAGTCTTTTAGTTGGCAGGTTATGAGTTATTGCAGAGTGTTTCAATGGTTATTGACTCTGTGTGTAGGTGAAAGGTGAAACTGATGGAGACACTGTGGAAGAACATTCTAAGTAAGTCTTACTACTCTTTCGTGTTGGTCTTGTGTGTGTTGAGTTTTTACCGGTTATGTGAAGTTGATTGATACTGATAAGTGGTGAAATGAATGGAATAGGGTTGGACTTCAGCGTGTGTTGGAGAACCGCAAAGCGGCTTTGTGCAAAGAACAAGCTATGGCTTATGCCCGAGCTTTGGTTGTTGGGTTTGAGTTGGAATACATGGATGACCTCTTGTCTTTTGCTGATGCTTTTGGAGCTTCGCGTTTAAGGTAAGCAACTGAAACCATTCATGTCGTTGTGTTGCTGAAACAATGAATTTATTTGTGTGTTTCTTTTTGTCCTCAGGGAAGCGTGTGTTAACTTTGTGGACTTGTGCAAGAGAAAGAACGAAGATAGAATGTGGGTGGAACAAATCACGGCTATGCAAGCATTTCCAAGGCATGATTTATCGTTCATAGGTGACTCTGGGATCGTACTTGCTGGTGAAGAGAATGATGCGTTAACTGCTACAAATGTGAAGCATGGGAACTCCATGGATGCCATGAGCCAGGGTAGCTTCGAGACTAACCAAGGTCCTTAGAAGCATTAATTCTGAATTTTTTCATTAAATGATTCTTGGATTTGTTTTTCTTGGGAGGTTATTGGTTAATAGTAGCTAAAGCTGAATTGACCGCAATGTGCAGAAGGGAGACCTCAAATGGCAATGCCGTGGCCAAATCATTATCCTCAGTACATGCAGAACTTCCAAGGACATGGTTATCCTCCTTATATGTTTCCAGGGATGCAAAGCCAGTCACCATATTTCCCTGGTAATATGCAATGGCCTGTAAACATGGGAGAAGTAGAGTCGGATGAGAAGTCTTCCAAGAAGAAGAAAAAGAAGAAGAAGAAAAAGAAGGCAAAGCAAGATGAATCCACCGAGCCAAGCGAAAATTCCAGTTCTGAGACCGAACCAGAAGACAGAAATGAAGGAAAGAAACAACCCAGGAAAGTGGTTATTCGCAACATAAATTATATAACTTCAAAGAGGAATGGTGCAAAGGAGAGTGATTCAGAGGAATCTGAAGAAGAAGAAGAAGAAGGGTTTGTGGATGGAGATTCCATCAAGCAGCAGGTAGAAGAAGCCATTGGCTCACTGGAGAGACGACATAAATCAACTAAACGACGTCAGAGGAAACAGAAAAGTCACAGCGATGATGATGAATCAAATAACAAGGAACCCGATGGAGATGATAATTGGGGTGCCTTCCAGAATCTTCTTTTGAAAGACAAAGATTCAGATCCAGAAGATTCACTACGAACATCATCATCTGCTTTAAACATGGAGTCAGAAGTTGTGAGAAAGAGAGAACCGCCTTCTGATGATTTGTTCTTGGTTGCAAATGGGAATGATGATTGGGGAAAAGAGACAACTGTTAAGAAATTTGATGAAGGTGAGAGTGTTCGGATGACAAGGAGAGGGGACAACTTCAATGAGGAAACGTTGAATCCAGTTAGAAGCGATGAATCAAGAAGCTATTCGCAGGCAGAGATGTCGATTTATGATGGGAAGCTCAGAGCCAGAAATGAGACAGAGGAAGACTGGTTCATACGTAATCAAGCAGGTCCAGAAACAGATCCAAGTACCATCGAATCATTTTTGGGAGATCATTTCCACCCAAATAAGAGCAGTGGCAGAGATGTCCTGACCGATGACTCGTTCATGATCCATTCTCGTGTAGAGGACCGAGTAGAAGAGTCTCGGTTTAGGACAGACATTATGGACTCTGACGTTTGTGGAACCACCCAACAAGAAATCTATGCAGCGGAGATCACTCCGCATGAGCCAGATGACCTTTTCATGGTTCTCGGACGGGAACATGATGTAACATCTACTACAATGTTATCATTGACTCCTGAAATATACTTCGAGGCTAACGCTGTGGCTCCAAAAACAAACAAAAACGATTTGGAAACTTCTCCAAAAGCCCCTGCAGGTGATAAGACCTCAGATGGTAAAGAAAAAAAGACACGTGGTATCTCCAAGGGGAAGGATGCAAAGTCAAGAGTAACAAGTAGACCTGACCCAGCGTCAAAAGCCAAGAGACCTGCTTGGGGGAGTAGAGCTGCAGCCTCCATGTCTAAATCTGAGATAGTAATTTCTGCAACCGCTTGTTTTTTGTTAATTAGTTTCTTTTTCTCATCTGGATTTGGTTTGTAATAGGAGGAAGACAGAAGGAAGAGAATGGAGGAACTCTTAATTCAGAGACAAAAGAGAATTGCGGAGAAGAGTTCTGGTGGTAGTGTATCAGGTTCTTTAGCGTCCAAGAAAACTCCTACTACGGCCAAAACGGTGAAGAGCTCAACAAAGAACAATAAGACCCCAGAAGCCGCCCAGTCAAAGGCTAAGCCGGTACTGAGAAGTTCCACCATTGAGCGCCTTGCTGTAGCCCGTACTGCTCCAAAGGAACCACAACAAAAACCAGTAATTAAAAGAAAGCCTTCAGTAAACAACACAGAGAAATCTGTAGAGAAGAAATCCAGTCAAGTAGGTAAATCTAATGCAAAAAGTCTTGAACTTTCTCGAGACCCGAGTCTCGAGATCAAGGAAACCGTGATGGAAGATTCAAAGTCTTACTTGCCGGAGAAGCAAGTTGATGAACCTACTGCTGTTACTCTTGTTGATGATTTCAAAGACATCAAAGAAATGCATAGCTTACCAACAGAAAAAACTGACAGAGACAACAAGCTACCTAATGAAAACATCCCTGATGCAATATCGAATTCATATCATCTAAAAGAACTAGATGAGACGAAGATTGATGATCAGAAACCAGTGAAGGTTACACCTGTTTCTGAAGATATGCAAATTACTAGGGACCAGTATTCTGAGGATGTCGAAGAGATCAAGGTTTCACAGGCTAAACCGGTGTCTCCAAAGAAGTCGGTGACTTTTTCAGAGACAAACATGGAGGAAAAGTATTATTTCTCACCACTGGTCTCAGAGATTGACGTCTCAACTCCGCCTGCGATTGAAGTGGATCATTCAAGGAAGAAATGGAACAGTGAGGAAACGTCTCCCAAGACGACGGCTAAAGGTTTCAGGAAGCTTCTTATGTTCGGAAGGAAAAACAAGAGTTAGAATTCATCATCAATATCATCCAAGCTTTATTGGGGTCCGGTTTCATATTGTTTGTCATTTATTCTTTGAAATTCTTCTTGTTTGATATTAAATTCTGTGTTCTTTATTTTTATTTTTAACAATTTGATTTGGCTGTTTATAATACGATGTTGATGTGTTTATAGCATTGGGTGTGATCATTGGAGTGTATACAAAATTAGTTTGGTTGCGTTCAACTAAAGTACTGGTTTTTGGACTTTTGTAGCTAAACTATTTGATTGGTGATCATTAGAAAAGCAATACTAAGAAACATATGATGAAGAATTAGTTAAAAACCAAATATTGAGATGAATATAATACAACAATTAGATTGACAATCCATAATTCAATGAAATCGAATTCCGGTGAGAATATGAACATTTAACCAGTTTCGGAACAAAAGTATATGAAAATGCTCTCTTATGAAATACGGTGAGATGATACTTTGGATTGAAGCCTTTGGTTCTGGTAAATTGATGAAGAAGTCTCCGACAGTACCATCCAGCTACAACGTCTATAAGCATTTCTTTGTTTCTACTTTTAATTATTTTTCTTTTCAATAATTATTTTGGTAAGACTTTCTCATCAAGTGGGAATCTAATTCCGTCGTTTATCTTTTCACGTTTTTTAGCATTTTTTCGAGCTGTTTTCCATATTGAAACTTGGTTGCTATCAAAAAGAACTAAAGAAGAATAAGAATTTGGACTCATTTCATATGAATTTTCTTCATACGAAATAGGAAACACAGCTCATTTTCGTTTCAACAAAAGAAAATTGTCACACAAGAAAGCTCTGTTTCTATCTTTTGCTCTAAGCATCGGCGACTACCATATTCCAGCCCAATTTCTTAAATAACTTTCCCAACATAGTAAAGTAGTTTTATATAAAAGGTGAGATACCCATTTCAGAGAAATGGTAACGTGTCTTTGTCCATTAGGCGAGACAATCAAATCTGAACTAACAAAGTTGTCTTTATAACTAAAGAAACGTTTTGTGAAAGAGAGAGTAAGGTGAATCCATGGCGTCGAAGATTGTTTCAGCCACAGTCTTGGTGTTTAACCTTATTGCCTTTGGTCTAGCTGTCGCTGCTGAACAAAGACGAAGCACTGTGAGTCACATCTCTGCAACGATAAAAGATGATGATTATGTGATCTCTCTTTTGATATACTAAAGTTAATTTTGTGTTGAGACAGGCAAGAGTTGTTCAAGACAGTGAAGTTCAATACAACTACTGTGTTTATGATTCGGATAGAGCCACAGGATATGGAATTGGAGCCTTTTTCTTCTCGGTGGCTAGTCAGCTTCTTATCATGCTCGTTAGCCGTTGCTTCTGTTGTGGAAAACCTCTCA